>JAUMHM010000050.1:10218094-10242546 GCA_032362435.1 Melikaiella ostensackeni | reverse complement strand
CCCACCTCACCCAAAGCTCACTGGTGAGCGCGTCATTCGAAATTCCAAAAAGGCGGTCACTTGACCGCCCGCGCGAATGCATGAAGGCTAAGCTGGACCTTTCTGCTTGATTTGAAATGGAACTGGTCGAATTAAATTAACTTTCGTTAAAAAATAAATGAACGTTCATAATTCAATTGTTTGATGTGTTTAAATAAAATGTGGTTTTATTTGAAGGTAGACATTTGTTATAGAATTTTCATCGTCACACTCGACTGATGTTTAATTAAAATGGAGTGGCTGATACAATCGCGTCAAATTGATCCCTTGCAACAAGTAATAAAATTTGTAATAAATCCCTAAATCGGTACCTCCATGCTATACTCTCCTATCTGGGGTTAGTAATCTAAACTCTCCAATCTCGTTTTGTGTCTGCACCTAGCGCCGCTACGCGTTCTCGGCGGTAGGTGCCAACACAAAACGATATTAGAGAGTTTAGACTGCTAACCACAGATACCTGTGTGGAAATGTACCCAATTTTGTCCAAATAGTTCCTGGGCGCCAATTTGACCTCAATTGGGCAGCCCACTTCAGAAAAATGTAATTGATTTAAAAAATATATTGCTTGTAAGTTCGGCTAGAAACACCCCGACCATAAAGATGCAATATGCTTCGCTGCTTTGAATTTTCAATTACTAAAACCTTCGTAATGAAAGCAACACATATACGGATAATTTGCTAGGGCTTAAACTAGCTTTTGCCTTGGCTTGGCGCTGCCAGTCAAGGTCCAGCTGATTTTCCTATACAATACATAACGAAAAGTCTAACGAAAATCGTTGTCGAGGGTGGTTCGAATCGAGATTTGAAAAGAATTTAAAAGAAAAATCACGTTAACTTCTTCTACGGGCTTATTTTTTAATATTTTCTAGTGCTTTTCCTACATTTTTCACGTGTAATTAGCGTTTTTGCCCATGGAATTCTTCGGTTCAAAGGTGTAATTAGTATTCTTCAAGTTTTGTTTTGATTGAATCGGATTGAGTCGGATTAATTTTTAACCGATTTGGATCGAACGAAATTGAGTACTTTGTTTGCATTGGTTCGGATTGATTCGAGTTGGTTCAGATACAGATTTCGGTAAAATTCGGAATAAATTCCTATCCGAAACTTTCGCCAGGGCATTCTTATGTTCGGTAACTCAATTTATCAAAATCTAAAATCAAACCGAAAATCATTTGATCCTGAAGTAATTAGAAATTAAAATTCGTATTTTTCATTTTCATCCTTTTCAATGTCTAATTGATTTATCATTTGAAAATAATTTTAAAAAATCAACCTGACTGGTTGTAGCGGAAGAAATTTTGGAGAAAAATGTCAAATTCCGGCGGGAGCTTTAAACGAAATGCAGTATTTCCTGCATATGCAAAAACTATACTAATAACGTGCATTATTATATGAATATTTTTTTCATAACATTTAATTATAAAACTGCGTTAAACCGAAGAAATTCCTATCAGAAATTATTGAATACGTTAATGACAGGAGTGAAACGCTTTTTACTTTCTCAAAATTTATTATTCATTTAATTTTCACAATTAATTCAATAGATCATTTCATGGAATTAAAAAACCTGTTTGCGCTCTTAAAAATATCAGTTTGCTGAAATAAACTTTATTTTATTGAGATTATCATTTTATTTTATTATTTATTTCATTATTTTCTTAATACTTATTAGTGATTTTTAAAACTTTAAATGAACAAACAAAATTCGCAATTTTTGACAGGTAGCATGCCATAAGGGCCTCCCGAAGATTTTTACTATTTTATAGGAGAGACAAAAAATGTTCTTAAAAATCGAATTTTCAATTAAACAAGAAAAGAAAGTAATTTCAAGATAAATCAGAGCTGAATAGAACCCTAAAAGTTTGATCGGAAAATGTTATTAGATTCCGAAAAAATTTATGGAGAATTTTTTTTTGAGCGAGGCGCACGTTTTTTCAACTTTGGACGGTGAAAAAAATACAATTTTCAATTTAAAGAAAAATGAATGTTTTTCTAGCTATTGAATTGCTGAATCGAAACAAAAAAGGTTTGGTTAAAAAATTATAATTATGAGGTTTCGAGAAAATGGAGGGGTAATTTTTTTCGCTTGAGGGGCACATGTTTTCTCAAATTATGGCAGGAATAAAAATAAAATTTTCAATAAAACAATGCGAAAATTTACTTTTCAGCTATTAAGTTGCTCAATGGATACAAAAAAGCTTGATTGAAAAATATTATTAGGTTTCGAGAAAATCGAGGAGAAAATGAAGGGTGAAATTTCTTTTCGCTCGAGGAATACGTTTGTACGTAATAAAAAACAACTTTGGATGGTGATAAAACATCCAATTTTCAATTTACAATAAAAGTGAGAGTTTACTTTCCGCTCTTAAACTTGTGAACCGTCATCAGCTGTTGATCTTGATGCTACTGCGCATGCACACTGGGGCCAATGCGCAAATTCACAGTTAGACCCTCTGGCATTTTAACAAAAAAAACATTGAAAAATGGAATATGATAAAAAATCCTTTCGTCAGAATGTGTATTAGAATTTTTTTCTATTTCTTGAGCGAATAATTTCATTTTCGAAAATTTGTGGGTTATGCCCTTATGTTATGCTATTTATAAGCGTCTTAAAACTCCCGCTGAAATTCTGACATTCTCTAAAAAATTTCGTCTGCTATATACGAGCAGTAAGTAATATGCAGCGTTGACATTTTTTATTAATTTCAAGATTTAAAAAATTTCTCCATGCTGAAATATAATTATAAATGAAATATAAAATTCGTTGCATTCCTTCCATCGATTTTTCAAAATGTTTCATGTACAAGTAATTAAATAATGACCGAGTTGCTTTATTTCCGTGTATTTGTATAATAAGAATCAATTGTTTCTGTGAATACAATTTAATATATATATATTATAATTGTTTCAAATCATAAAGTGCTCAATAAAATGTATTTTCTCAATAATACTAATTTTAAGTTCGAAACGCAAAATCAAGATCAACGGTTTTTACTTTCTTTGTCATTTTTGTTTCTGCAAGGTTGTCAGCAATTAAAATATTAAGATGGTGGCGGTTCGTTGCAGTTCGTTTTCGACGCGTACAGACGTGTACAGGACCAGTACCAGTTCCTCGCAAAGCCGGGTTGTAATAAGTTTTCTTCTTGTGATCACGGGAAATCGAGTTGTATCCAGGATTGATATTCGCGAAGAACATTTCAAGTGAAGCCACCAAGAATTTAATCTGTGCGGCTGAAATGGCTGCGAATATCCTCACTTTGATAGGTAAGAGAATATAACCTTTGTAAAAGAATCAGCTCCGTTTTGTAACTTTCTACCAATGTTGCAGCTTGGATTCTTTTGGCTTCTGTCCACATCATTTACACATGTTATATATTTCATTTCCTAAGTTTTCGTGGAGTATATCGATATATAGATATATTTGGCGGGATTCGCGATGTACACAGGCACACACACGTGCGTGCAACATGTTTTCACGACGCGATGCAACGGTAAACAGTTATGAATTCCGTGTTTTCATGAGCTAAAATAATCAAGACTATTTTTTAATTAATTTTATGATTCTATAACTTCAATTTATTAAATTTTATGGATGTTTGGTGTGTATTTAAGTATCATGAAGTCCGTAAAATGCTCGTGTTTACTTTTAATTTTGTGTCAATTTATGCTTATTTATCCTCAATTTTATAATATTGTTAGAATTTCATAAAATAAGAATAAATCTAATAATCAAAAGTATGATTTTTTATGCAATTTATGGGCCTGCGTTCTTTATTTGCGGGGTATAACGTATTTCGTGTTAGAGGTTAGGTTACTTAAGCTATTGTGTTATTTCGATATGATTCCTGCTATTATTTACTAGTTTTCAAAGTTTCATAGATGGCATATAATGTTTTATTTTTCAAAATTTTTTTTATTCTCATATAAAATGTGCTCATACATCTATTTTTGAATCAAATTTATTTGTAAAGGATTTTCAATATTACATGCTTCATCCGATTCCTAACCTATTTTGTTGCACTTTATATGTCGTTACTACATATTACGTTGTAAATGCTTATACACAATTACATTAACACCGTAATAACATACTCGAATAAATTAACGTCAAACTTAATTAACTGAATCATATTACAGCCATCGATATACATGTGTTTTTTATTTGAAAACATAAAACATAAAGCCTTGTAATTCAGTAAAAATTTTCTGTGTTTATTGCAGTATGTTCAGATAAATCTACTGTTTTTATCATTTTAAATTCAACTTTGTTGTACAGAGTGGCCACACAGAACTGGAAATCCCTGAAAAATTGCAGTTAATTTATGCTTTTTATAGAAATTTAAAAATGAAGTATATCTAGTAGGCGCTCCAAGAAAATTTTTCCAAAGTTTCGATCAACCTATATTTAGTATTTAAATGTCACTTGATGTCACAGAAAGCTATGCGAGTTCAATCGAGTTCGTTTTGACGTTTTTTAAAATTGCATTTATATCATTTCGAAATTGTAAACCATTTAATTTTTAAGGCCACACAATTAATATTGTTAAATTTTGAAGGCTTGAATTTTTAAGTATCTTTATTTCTAATTCTTTTTAACGTTAAACAATGCAGCAACGTTTTTATAGATACAAATACTAATAATTATTATTTAAGCCTTATATTCATTTTGAATCGCATTCTTTAAAACTGTATAGTTTCGATTGTAAGTCATTAAAAATAGAGTAATTTCTGATTTAAACTTTATAAATTAGACAATTCGAAATTAATAGCACTTAAAAGGAAAAACATTTTTAAATTTTGAATAAAAATATTCAGTATTGTACAATTCAAGTGGAAAAACTTTAAAAGTAATGAATTTTAAATTGAAGGCCTTCAAATTCAAAGTTTAAAATAGTACAAAATCTGACCTTTGATGCAAATGAACAATGGTGAATTGAATTGTTCAAGTTGATTTAAATGGAAATCTTAATAAATAAACTTTTTTAATTAAAAACTTAAAAATTTGACATTTTTCAATTCAAATTGTTCAAAATTGTACAATTCAAAATTAAATGCCCTGATATTGCAGAGGCTGATAGCAAAAGCGGGTTAAGAGAATCGTCGGAGCAAAAATGAGTTAAGAAAGTTGCAGGCAAAAAATAAAAAAATTTCCATTTTTATAGGCTTCAATTAACAATAAAAATGTTTGCATTTTCAGACTCATCAATCTTTCAAAATATAGCTATATCCTTCAATATATTTTATTCGATAGTGTACAATTCCATGCATTTAAAATTCAAAATTATTTAAGTTTAAATGATTTCATGTTCAAAACGCTGCATTTTCGATTTTTTAAACTGAAAAATTTTCAGTTGTAAATTTTTTAGTACTAAAATTCTTAGTTTGAAGGCTGCAAATGAATTTTTTCAAATGTTTTGATGACTTCATTTTGACCTTTGAATCGAACTAATTCAACTTAGAAAGTTTTGAATTTTAAACGCTTAAAATTCTGAATTGTCTCACTTTTAATGTTTTAATTTGAAGTTCAGTTTTGAAAGGTTCAATTTGAAAATTTGAATGACTGAGAAAAGTCGTTGCAAGCCAGGAAATGGCTAAAAAATCTAAGATTTGAGTGGACACACTTTTTCAAAAGATTCAAAGCTTTAAATAAAATGACGACCGTTTTAAACAAAATGTCTTATACAAATTTGTTTTCTGTCTAGAAGGATCTCGCCAGGGGCGGCGCAAGCAAGTTTTCACAGGCATTCAAGGTATGATTTTATAATTTTACACGAATAAATACATAAGATTAATAGTTAAAAGATTCTATAACACAAAATATTACGTGCCCCTTTAAATTTATTGTAAACACTTTTAGTATGCAAATTTTAAGGTTACAGAGAACTGCTCTTATCTATTTTAATTAACTTGAAAAGGAAACTTAAATAAGCAAATGCGCTGAAAATGGCCACCTGAACGCCAAAAATCATGCGTGTATTAATAAATATTTATTTCAAATGTATTGTGTTTCAAACGGCATCCCCAACCTTAAATTGGTGTTCTGGTATAATAGCGCGAATATTTTAAAACCTGTGACTCAATTTCTTCCCACAGCCAAGATAAGTTCAGCACTCACTAATTTTCTTAGTGAGTACTGAAGAAACAATTACATGGAAATGGAAAATCTTTAGGCATTTTTTACAGTACTTAAATATCATTAAAAATGTTAATATAACAAAATGAATGATTTAAAAATTTCTTCTAAACCTAGAACAGATTTTTGATCATTTCTTCAGTGTCCATTAAAAAAATTATGGAGCAGACATTTAAAATTTCTTTTAAATAATTGGACTAAATCCCAAAGTAAAAACTGTTTCCTTTGAGTTTGAGTCACAATCAGAATATGGTAAATTGAACCTAAATTTTTTTTTCCTTCACTTTTTCAATTTAGTATATGTTGACAGTGAAAATCAGTACAAACAAAAGTTCAATTGAAAGAAAGAACAAAATAAAATACAGTTTTTTGAGAATTTAAAGTGATTTATTAACATGCAATTCAATTTTTTTAAATTAACAGTAACGGTATTGCGGTGCAAGTTTTCAGAAAGTAACTGCAATGTTAATGCGATATTGTTATCAAACACTATATTAAAATTATTCTCTCGTTTAATTTTTTTTTTTAGTTCAAATTTCAATGCAATTCCATTAATAAATATATGGATCATTTTAAATTGTCTTCGGGATTCGATGTAGATAAACTGTACTTTTAAAAGTTATCAATTTCTAAATATTTTGGTTATAGGATGTTGAAGAATCTTCTTTCGTATGCGATAAGAATAGTTGTAACAAATAATAACCAGCGTTTTTTTCAGACATTGATTTTTGTTTTGAGGTGGACAAAAATGACGCGAGGTATTTAATAAGTTAGAAAACAATCAATTATGTAGCGACTCCTTTGCAATCATATGTGTCATTCCATAGAAGGGTACCACTTGAATTCTTGTGAATCTCATCAAAGTCTCTTGAATTTCCTTCGGTTCTTCTAAATTCACTCCAATAACTGATGTCAATGGAATATTTTGGATTAAAAAAAAATAATAATATGAATTCTTTTGAATTAACCCTGACCTTTTATTAGTATATCCTAAATTCTTTTTAATTCTCTGGAAGTCTTATAAATTCATCCCAAAATCCTTATTATAATGCTCTTGAATTCCTTTGAATTATCTTCAATTCCCTTGAATTCTTCTAAGTTCACTACAATGTTACTGAAATCAATAAAATATTTTACATTTTCTTCAATTCATTTGAATTCGTTTAGAATTCACGTTGACCTCTTATTAATTTATCCTCAATTCTTTTGAATTTTTTGGAAAAATTAAAAAAATTTTCGAATTCACTCTGCATCTTCTTCATTTCTTCTAAATTCAGTCCAATTTTACTGAAATCGATGGAATATTTTGGATTTTTTAAAATTCATTCGAATGCATTGAGATTTCACCCTGACCTCTTATTAATTTATCCTGTTTTCTTTTTAATTCTTTTCAATTCTCTTAAATTTTCTCGAATTCACCCTGAATTTGTTTGAATTCTTTTAAATTCACTCAATTCAATGGATTTTTTTTTTATTAAATTCACCTTGAAGTCTTTTAAACTCGTCTTGAAATCTCAAAAAAAAAAAATGAATTTTTTTGGAAATTTCTTAAATTTTTTCGAATTCACCAAGAATTTTTTTTTCAATTTTTCTAAATTCACTCATTTCTACTCAATTTAGTGGATCCTTTTAACTTTTATTTCAGTTTCATTGAAGTCGCCCCGAAGTATTTTAAATTCATCTTGAATTATTGTGAATGTCATCAAAGTCTCTTGAATTCCCTTGAATTCCTTTGATTTCACTCCCATTTATCTGAAATCAGAGGAATATATTGGATTTTCTTCAATTGATTTGAATTCTTCTGAATTCACTCAATTCTCCTCAATTCAGTTAACTTATTTTTGTTTCATTAAATTCACCCTGAATCTTTTAAGCTCACCTTGAATTCCTATGAATTTCGTCAAAGTCTCTTGAATTCCTTTGAATTCTTCTAAGTTCACTACAATGTTACTGAAGTCAATAAAATATTTTACATTTTCTTCAATTCATTTGAATTCGTTGGGAATTCACCCTGACCACTTATTGAATTATCCTAAATTCTTTTCACTTCTTTGTAATAATCTTGAATTTTTTCGAATTCACCCGGAATTCTTCTAAATGCACCCTGACTTTTTCCAAATTTGCTCCAATTTTACTGAGATCAATGGAATAACTTGGATTTTCTTTCAAGTAATTTTAATTCTTTTGAATTAACCCTGAATTGTTTTTAAAATGTAACTTAAATTGATTTGAATTCACTCTGAATGCTTATCCTGAATTCCTTTGAATTATCTTAAATCCTTTTAAATTCATCTCAAATTCGAAGGAATTTCATCGAAATCTCTTGAATTCCCTTGAATTCTTCTTGATTCACGCCAGTGTTACTGAAATCAATGGAATATTTTAGATTTTTTTTTCAATTCATTTGAATTAATTTGGAATTCATCCTGACCCCTAATTTATTTATCCTGATTTTTTTAAATTCTTTGGAATTGTCATGCATTTTTTGAATTGACCCCGGTTTCTTTGATATTCTCTTGAATTTTTTCGAATTCACCCTGAATTCTTTTGAGTTCCTCTAAATTCACTCACTTTTAGTCAATTCAATGGATTTATTTGATTTTTTTTTAGTTATATTTAAATCACCTTGCAGTCTTCTTAACTCGCCTTGAATTTTTATGAATTTCATCAAAGCTTCTTGAATTTCCTTGAATTCTTTTGAATTTACCCTGAATTTTATTGAATTTAACTTGAATTGCTTTGAATTCTAATGAATTTATCCTGAATTTATTAAAATTCAGCTGGACTTTTCATAAATTTCATCGAATTCTTTTGAATTTTTTGAATACAAAAGAACATTCACATTATTAATGCACATTAGTCACTTTTTGGGTTAGAAATTAGTTACCTATGGCCACTTTTCGGTTTAAATAGGTCATTTTTTCACTTTTAAAGTAAATTAGGCTGTGGGGTCCTGGGTCTATCTAATTTTTTGATTATTATGATAGAGCAAATGAAAAACTATCGATTGGTGTAAAAAAACTAAAAATCGATTTTTCGGGCGTTAGGTCCGTTTCTTCGCGGATGGTTAATGTAGGATAAATTTTCTTATACATCGTCAGCTAAACTAGGGCACGAGTGATGTTTCAATAAAATTCAAAAATAATCTTGGCGTTATTAACAGATTTACGCTAAAAGGGATTTGGCTGAATTTATAATAAAATAATGATAATAAATCAGGTTACGAGAAATTCCTAATTTGGTTAAGGTGAGAGGTATAAAAAAATTTATCATGTAAAAAATAATTGCTAGGGAAGAATAAATCCAAGAACATACTTTTATGATGTCTTCAAGTTGCAAAATACGTTTACGTACCTTTAGAATGATGTTTTTACGAGAGTTCCTTCCAAAATTGTTTGACAACGCGTATAATCTTTTCTCCTCACTTTTTTAGACTTAAATTAAAAGGAAAGGAACAAAATAACATTTCATTCTCTAAATTTAATATATGTAAGAATGGCGCTGAACGTAAAAGATGCTAATTTGAGTGACAACGATAAACTAATGTACATATCTGTATAAACGTATTTACAGAATTTAAATTATTGACTTAGAACAGTGTGCGCGCTACGCGCGCATTAATTGCCATTTGGATTTTAAGAAATATATTTAATTATGTCATTGTCGGGAAGCTACAATAAATTATAATCATTTTTACTCTCAAAGTATTGGAAAAATGTGGAATGTAAATTTTTTCTTAAATTCCATAATATTCCCAACTTTTAATAATAATGGAAGACCTTTCATTCAAATTTATGGAGGAAAATATCCATTTTTTGGATTCCTCAAAATTAAAAAAGAAGTCATTTCCTCGAAAAATTATTCCACAACTTGGTTTCGTGTTAAACGTTTTTAGCCTACTACTTGTAATATTTTCAATACTAATACCTATTATGCATTTTTCTATGAATTTTATATCCTACAACTTAAATATTGATAATGCAGTTAAATTATTTTTCAGAAGTCCTAAAGATCAACTTTAAATGCAAAATTATTTTGCAACGGCAATTATAATTATTTGTTTTTATTTATGGGTGAGAATAAACCAGTTGACAATATCGTTTTCCTGGAAAATTATACGCTTATGTTTAAAGGAATAATTTTTTTTTATTTCAGGGTTTTAAAGCCTTTTTTCCCACAATACCCTTTGTCCCAATTAGTTTTACTTTACTCGTATCAAAATGAATTGGATTAAATATGAGTAAATGTCATCCGGTAACATGCTGCTTACCGTATTTTTTCAAATTTATGGCGATATATCGTTTAAAGGAAAGCTCAAGATATTTTCAATACACATATAACTTTATGATTAATTGCAAAATTCGAAAATAAAGTTCTTTTTGTTTCTAATCATAATTACAGAGTATTGTATACTATTTAAATGTCCCCGAGTTTTTTAGTCATCCGGTAACAAAACAGTTTTCCATGAATTAAATGACTTAAAGAGTTTAATTTTCCCACTTAAGTTGATTAACAATTGAAGATTATCGAATATACGAGTACTTCAAGGTGTGAAAATATAATTACACGTAAATTTTCTTTATTTGACTAAAATAACTGATTTAGAAGGCCGAAAAAGATTGTACAACATTTCGATGTCATCCGGTAACATGGGTTTAACATTAGAAGAAGCATATGGGGCAAAATTTCTCGAGTGTACCCACCCCAAAAAACGAAGTGCGCCGATCGGGCTTAAAGTTTGGCTAATTAGAGTCCTATTGGATGGCACTTCGTGCAGAAAAATTTTTATTGCGACAAATATTTGCAAAAGTAGGGGGGGGGGGGGGCAATTTTTTTACTCTTGATGGAAAGCCTCTTCTTTAAACGTATATAACTCTTTTCTTTTGCAGAGGATAAAATTTCTCTTGATGTGGCTTTTTTTCAAGTTTGGACCCATTTGATTTTTTTAAAAATAGTCTAGTTAGAAAGCTCAGAACAGTTTGAAGTTGACCCTTAATAACATTCCACAAAGTGGGCTGTTTTAATACGGACGTGTTTATGTCTTGGAAGTGAGTTTATGAAAAAAATATTAATAAAAACATGTACATATTTCTTACCTGTAAAACGATTGATAGGTTATTCCTACGTAAAAATATACTTTCAGAGAGGCTACCTGACCGGCAAGTCGGGAAATGACCGGGAATTTGATTAAGTGACCGAGATTTTTCTCTCGAATGTACTAATATGCATATTAAAGGTGGTTTCATATATTTTACTACTTTAATTTTGAGTTGGAACAGGAAAATTTCTAAAAGAATTTGGGGAATATTCATGCGCCTCAGTGTAACTGCTCTCTGCATTTACAGGATTGAGACTGTCATTGTTAAGTTACAAGTTACATGCCTTCATTACAGTTAGTTTAAAATTAATTGGGAAATATGCTTTGAAAATTAAATCTATTGCATGTGTCAATTTTTAGGAATGTGTTATTGTTTTGATTATTACCCTTTTCTATTTTTAATAATGGAATAATCTGAATAGAACTCTTCTCAATCAACTAACTATCATTTTTACTTTGGGACAGGGAATTTCAGTCAAGTATTTTCTAAAAGAATTGTGATTTCCAGTTGGAACAGGGAATTTCAGTCAAGAATTATAATTAGCCAGACTTAGAACAAGGAATTTTCGAAAAGAATTGTAATTCTAGGCTGTGACATCGAATTTCGGTAAAGGAATATTATTTTGAGTTTAGGACAGGGAATTTCCGTGAAGAATTATAATTTTCAATCTGGAACAGGCAATTTTACTAAATAATTTTCTGAAAGGATTATAAATTTTAAAGAGAATTGCGAATTTTCGTAAAGAATTATAATTTTCATTTTAGGTTCACTTTAGAACAGAAAATTTCGTTAAGAATTATAATTTTTACTTTAAGATAAGGTGTTTTCGTAAAGAGTTATAATTTGACTGGGAGCAAAGAATTTTCGACATGGAACGGGAATTTTGGAAAATAATCAAAAAAATAATTTTAATTTCAATTAAAAATAATTCTGATTTAGAGGAGGGGAATTTAAAAAATCCCTGTTTTGAAATCATTCAAATCTTGTGAAAATTTTTTTTATTGACCGGGGAAAAACCGTCATGTAGACAGCCTGACTTTAAAATAATAAAACTTTTTTGGTTAACCTTGTCATCCGGTAACACAAAATTCATTTTCGTTCAGTGAAGTTGCTTGTGAGAAGAAAAATAGTTGATGTTCCCATTATTTTTCATTTAAAAAATAATGTTAAATAACTTTAAAGTTAGCTGTTTTATTAATTATATTGTAAATAAAAAAAAGGATCTTGAATGGCCCTAGAACCGATTTGTCTGAGCCCCTATCACTCAAAAGTACCCTTAAAAATGAATTTGCGCTGGGCATAAAAGTGAGTTCATCGAAATTTAGGGTTTTCTTTAGAGTTTAGGGGTTAGAACATTTGCAGGTTGGGCCCGGTTTATGGGTTGAACCGTCAACCCGCAATAAATTTTTCATTCAGTAAAGGCATATTTCACTGTCTATTCAAGTCAAGCTGGCAGTACCATGCATTTTTTTGAAAAATTTCAGAGCCCTAAATTTGGCTTTTGGGTACTAAATGCGCCTTAAATGAACCCTTTATTTTGAAATAGGGTATACATTGTTTGGGCATGGTGGAACTTCCAGATTTACCCACCTGGTACTTTTCATTATTATGTAATAATGCAAACTTTAAAAAGCTTTTCTCTTGTAGCCTTGCTTTGCATACTTATTCTAAATTAGTCTTTTTTTTGCCCCCAAACTAAAAGGTACGCTATTTTTCCTATTTCCTATGACATATAGACTGAGGCCTGATTTCGTAAAATTACATAACGTCGATTTTTTATATTTTTTTTGTCCAGATCTTGACAGTGAAACTCGCTTTTGTCCCGATCTTGACAGTGAAACTTACATCAAAATCGAGCCTGAGATTTACGAGGAAGAAGTTTCCGAAAATGGATTCGTCGGATTTGACAACACGGCTACCAGAATTCCATCTACTACCGATGTGGGAGCCCTAAATCTCTGGACCACCAAGGCTACAACTTGCCTTATAGCTCAGTATAAGAAATATAAAGCTCATGTTGGTCAAACGACAAAAATGAGAAGCCTACGCGAAATGTTTGAGATGATATCCTTCGAGATGCAAAAATACGGCTTTTACTTCAGTGCTCAAAAATGTGAAAATAAATGGCGTGTCCTTGAACGCAAGTATAAGAATCTGGTATTTCGTGAGAAACTAAAGAAACCTGGCAGAATGAGGCATTATGGACACTGGGAACACAGAAGAGCACTAGACGAGATATTCGATGAACAGAAGCAACACATGTATTTAGACGAAAGTGATTTTCCTCCTCCAAGTGGTTCTGCTAAGATCGCAGCAATGATGATGCCACAACTTGCACAGAATGGAAGTATGGTCAATAACGGTACCTCTACCCAATCTTCAAGTAACAATAATCATTCTCCTCCCGAATCAAATACTGCATATAACAAAAGAATGGAGAACTTTTCTGATCAATGTGGAATTATAAAATCATTTCTCGCAAACTTTGTAGACGAAATGACCAAAAACTTTGCTTTAGTTGAGAGAAACAACGAAAGGAGACACCAGGAAGACCTCGCAATGAGGCAGAGCGAATTGGAAGTTCAGAAGAGGATTCTGAAGATGAAGGAGAAGAAATTGGAAATTCAGAAAGTTAATATGATGGCAGCTGCGAAGAATTTGGGCCTCAATTTATAGCAAGGCTAGTAGATTGGTATGACTCCTTGACTATTTGATTAAGATATTTTTCTACATTTTTTTTTCAAACCTCCGTTGATTCTATACATGTAGCCTGTAATTTGAATTGCATTCGTAGAATTTTTCTCTAAATCAGAAGTTGTAAATTTATATGAAATGTTTAAATATATTTCAAAGTTATGAAGGTAAGAAATAAGTCCAAAATCTATGAGTTTTATGATATAGTTATTATTAGGAGTGGGAGGATCAGACTGTCTGCCAAATATACGATTAATCTGTTATTAACATATTATCATCAGCTTAATTTAAGCAGTAGTTCACTGAAATTTATGAAGTGCGCGTTGACTCAAGCTTCTCAAAAAGTTCTAGAGATTCCTATAAATATTAGTTTAAACAGTTTTTCACTAAACATTCTGTTCTCTAATTTTAGGTTCTAGCCCATCGGCTTTTGGCAATTAAAAGTTTTCTTGAACATGAATGAGAAGTTGAAAATATTTTGGAAAATAAAGGTGCAAGAGTGAAATTTTTCTATACTTTTTGAGATTTGGTTCAAATTGCCTATGAATAGATAAATCTTTTTTCATTTGAAGTCCTTAATTTTTAATCTAATAAAGGAATACAGTCTCTTTTTTAGTATATTTGTGATTCATTAAATGACTTCATATTCATTTATACTTAATTTTTTCGTCACCCTTTTTCATTATATGCGTAAAAGATTCATCATGTATCACAATATTTCACTTTAAAATTATCTTCGAGTGTTGCTACACCAGGTCATAGTATTATTTATATGTATAAACGCAAACATCTAAATTTTATCGTAATTCATTTCCGATTACTGCGTGAGATAAAAGTTACTATTTTTGATTTCAGGTTCAAGTTTTTGTTTAATAAGTTTGCTTTATTCGATTTTTTATGTGCATGATTACATGTTTGACTTTAATCATTTTTTTATACTGAATACATTTATTTTTCTGCAACGATATGTACTTGCTCGAGAATTTTGTAATAAAATTTTGTAAATAAAAGTGGGACTGGCTATATGAAAAATTGGAAGTAAATATGACCTATTGAGAGTATGCTTACTTTCAATCGAAGTTTGGAGTACTTGAAAATTGAAATTTAATCTTTTAATGATTTTTGTAAAAATATTGAGTCATTTTTACTCTCAATAATTCAGAGTTTTTCTGTTTTATTATAAAGCTTCCCTATCGCTTAATAAAAATACATCATTTTCATAAAATTTACTATTTACATTTCTGTAAGCTCAAGATTTCTGTGAAGTTAGCACTCCAACAAACAAAAAAATCCGAATTTTTTTGGTGGTCGTTTGGTGGTGATTTTTTACTTTTGGTCGTCAAAATTACAAAAATCACAGCATTTTCAAAACGGGAGTGCCAACTTCACCCTGCACTCCACTTTTTAATATTTTTCAACAATTCTTCTTGGAATCGTTTGGTGGTGTTTATTAAAGTTCGGTGGTCAAAATTGTGGCAGATATCAACTTTCCAAGAATCGGCAACAGCGTGCGCAGATGTTTCATCGTATGTGAAATTGGCGCGAAATTTAAAAACAAGAAATGCTCCAAGTACGACGTAAAGTTTTTGGGGACGAATTTTTTTGGTGGAATCGTTTGGTGGTCGTTGTCATTTGGTGGTGGTTTTTTATGTTTGGTACTAGCTTTGAACCTAAAATGATTCTTTTTCTTCTTTTTCGACCCACCCTAACCTACAAAACTGCTACATTGAAAGTTAAAATTACTTTCACATTTTTCTACATAGATCTCTTAATTTTATAATTCATTTTATAAACTTTTGGAAAATATTTATTTCAATGTGTCTTTGTTTTTAGTAAAAGATATATCACTTTTTTACTTTATATGCTGTCACTTTAAGTCCTCTTGGTTATATTTATATTTTTAACAAAAGTACCTTCACAGCGTCATTAAAAATTTTTGTAAACAGCTATCGTTATTAAGATATATTATCAAGTTTAAAAAAGTAGTTCGTAATTCTCGACACTATCTATCAAATTTCAGATAGAACCATTTGCATGCAGAGACAGATTTTATGGAAATAAATAATTACACGCTAATTTCGACCATAAAATATAAAGAGCACCACCTAACGAACATTATTAAACAGTTTTAACCAGTATTATTAGTTAAATAAGTCATCAAACACTTTTCGTTGTACCTGGAGTATTTATTGTTTTTCAAATTTCGCGCCAATTCTACTTGCGCAGAAACATCTGCATATGCTGTGACCAATTTTTGGAAAGTTAATATCTGCCACAATTTTGAACACCAAACGATTCCAAAAAGAATTGTTGAAAAATATTAAAAAGTGGAGTGCAGCGTGAAGTTGGCACTCTCACTTTGAAAATGTTGTAGTTTTTGTAATTTTGACCACCTAACATAAAAAGCAACTACCAAACGATTCTATCAAAAAAATTCAAATTTTTTTTGTTGGAGTGCCAACTTCACAGACATAAGCAAACATAAGCTTAAAGCCATGTAATACCTACCCAATTCCTGCTTTACCGACTTTTTTTTTTAAACAACTTACGTCCACACGAATTTAGATATCAAGTTAGAAATTTGGAAAGTTAAATGAAAAACACTAAGGAACGTTTGTATCGTCCTAAATTTTTTGAATTACAAAACAAAAATCATTTTTGAAATTTTCTATGATTCTTTTAATTTTTCTTTTGTATCCCCTGTAATTTATGGCCATATAAAATGTTCCTTCATGCCTTTCATTTAATTTCCCAAATTTTCAACTCGATATCTCAATTCGTGACATTCGTGTGGATGTGAGTTGTTGCAAGAAATTGTCGGTAAGGTAGGAATCGTTTAAGTATTATGTGGCTTTGACTACTTATGAATTTCCAAACGCATTTCACATATATATCTAAGGAAACATAGATTTTTATTCAACTAAGTGCGTTGGCAAATAAACGTTTGCAACACCCGCCTCAAAAGTAAGGACTTCCATGCCTCTGAATGATTTGCAAAGTGCTTCAATCCAGCAGACTGTGTGGGAATAATATTGGCGTATACGCACTTTGAAACACATCCATTTTGCGAATCGACGCAATGGGTGGGCGTGCGCACTTTCAGGAATAAGTAACTTTGCACACCGAAAAAATAAACATATTTTTCAAAATTAAAAAAAATATATATATACAAATTTGGCTGAAAACCACCATACGGGGTCGAAAGTTTGGTGAAAAAGTGAAAAAATTGTTGAATAATTTTCTCGAACGGTTGTTGCAAAGAATAGCCTGTGATGCATGTGCACACAGGCTATTGCTACTCGTGTGATTGCAGCATTTGCCTTCAGCTCTTCGAGCGCGTCTACGTTTTCGCATTCGCTTCGCTAGTGCGCTAACCTCCGGCTCGTGCTTCGAGCCTCCGGCTCATGTTGCAACTGTCACACCAGTCGGCAATCGCCTATTTTTCGCACTTGTATCTCAAATAGCTATTATTCAATAGCAAATGAGGTGAATGTAGTCGTAAAATGGTTTATTAGCGAGTATTTGTACAGCTGGGGATTCGGATGAGTGCAAAGCATCTGGCGTATATGGATATTATTTTGTTTAACGTGCAGTTTAAATAGAGAACGTGCATAACACGTACATATCGTGTAACGTGAGGCGTTTACTGTTTCGCTACGTGACACGAATTACTGTAGTTTGCGGTGAGTGTTATAGCAAAGTTAGAGTTTGGCCGATATCTCAGAAAACGAAACGTGGCTTTCAGGAAACTATCCATTAACGACCACAAAGTAGATGTTTCCTGCAAGTAGAGTCTTCATTATGTCCTTCAAGTTTTTGGTATTTAACCCTCCAACACCCAAGCCCCTTATCCGGTTGAGAGAATTTTTTTATTTACAAATTTTTTTTTCAATTGACCAAATGTTTTTCTGAACGAAAGTGGTAAAAACAGCGTTTTCGAGAAACATTTTAAATTTTTGATACTTAATAAACAATTTTATAATGAACTTTTTGGTAAAAAAATATTTTCTAGTGTATTCCCAGCATTTAAAAATGAAAATTTGAAGAGGTATTCAGAAAAATAACGATTACTCCATTGCAGTAAATATTTTAGGCGTAATTTCGACACTGAGCAGCAAGGTGTTTGAAAATATTTTTTATGCTCAGAATTTTGATTTTTTCGTGGTTGGCGGTTCGTTTCATGTTTCTCTAGACCAGAAATGTTTTTCAAAATTCTGAGTGTTTTATGGATGAAACTCAAAAGTTTACAAATGCGATGTCATTACATTTTGGTTAATAATATTCTTATAATTACAGTAGTTTAATAAGCGTATTTTTTCTGTATTATCCTACATGTCCGTATTTTGCTTACTTTACATGTCCGTGAAGTTGGCACTCCAGCAAAACAAAATCCAAATGTTTTTGATAGAATCGTTTGGTGGTCGAAACTGAAAAAATACAGTATTTTCAAAATGGGAGTGCCAACTTCACGCTGCACTCCACTTCTTAATATTTTTCAAATATTTTTTCGGAATCGTTTGGGGGTCGTTTGGTGGCGGTTTTTAACGTTTGATGGTCAAAATTGTGGCAGATATTAGCTTTCCAAAAATTTGCAACAGCACGCAGATGATTCTGCGCATATAGTACTGGCGCGAAATTTAAATACAAGAAATACTCCAAATACAACGAAAAGTGTTTGGAAACGGATTTTGTTGGTGGAAACGCTGGGTGGTCGCTTGGTGGTTGAAATTACAAGAAATACATCATTTTCAAGATGAGAGTGCCAACCTCACGCTGGACTCTTCCACTTTTAAAAAATTTTCAAGAATTCTTTTTGGAATTGTTTGGTGGTCGTTTGGTAGTGGTTTTTAAAGTTTGGAACCTGCTTTTCTAAGACGAGCCCCTTTTAAAAACCATGTGAAAAACATTTTATTCAATACTTGAAAGTAGACATTAGAGGTGTTCAAAAATGAAGGAAGTCCGAATCTCAACTTGCATTTTCGTTTTTTTTTTGGTCCCTTTGGGTTAGAAATGAACCACTTGGGAGGAGAAATAAATCGTATAATATTCAGAGGTCGCTCATCGCAAATTTGGCAGTTTTCACAAAAAAATCAATTCTTCTCGAAAGCGGCAGATCATGAAGCAAAATTTTACAGAAAATAAAGGATGCCGCTTATTAAAATGAGTATTCTTTGTTATTATTTTTGAATATAATTATTCATATTTATGGAGATATGCGAAGAAAATTGTTATAAGGAAGCATGATCGTCTATTGCACTTACTGGGATGTCTTTAATAAACATTTAAGTTATTTTTAGGTTCTTAAACTACAATTCATATAAACATGTGAAACTAATATTTTTGAAAAATTTGTTAAACGAATTATTTTTTTAAGAACATAAAAATAATTCAAATGTAAATTGAAAACCTCTCAGCAAGCTGAATAGGTAATTTCGCTTCTTTATAACAATTTTTTCCACATAGCACCTCAAGTGTGCATAATTAAAAAAAAGCTTATGATGAAAAAAAAAAAAATCATTTTAGTGAGCCGCATCTTCTTTATTCTGCATAATTCTGACTTATGATCTGCCGTTTTCAAGAAAAGTAGATTTTTCTGTAAAAACAGGCTAATTCGCGAAAAGCTACCTCTAAATGTTATCCGATTTATTTCTCTTTCCACGTGGTTCATTTCTAACCCAAAGGGAATAAAAAAATCGAAAATGCAAGTTGAGATTCGGACTTCCTTTTTTTTTTGAACACCCTTAGTAGACATTTGTAAAAAGTTGTAAAATTATTTAGCTTAAAACAATGACTAAATGAATATAAAGAAAAATGATATAAAATAAAAAAGTAAATAAATAAACATAAAAATAATTGAAAAACACTAAACATTTTTAAAGCTTAGAAAGTTATCTATATGGAATAACAACTGCTTGCATTTCATTTAAATAACCAAAACCTACTGAAATTACGACTTTTAGAATAGGTGGGAATTTATTATCTAAAGCGCGAGAATAATGTTTGCTTTATGCTTTTATTAATTTTTTTACAATGTTAAAAAAAGCGCTTTGTGACTGTAACTAATGAGAAGGGTACTGAGCACGTATTATATACCTAATTGATGAATATAATGTGGTCATACAAAAATTATCAGAGAAATTTTTCCGGTATTTGAGGATTTTCTATTGATAAAAATGCATCAGTAAAACATTCCCTAGGTCCGTGAAATGAAAGATTTAAGTACACCAAAGTTCTTAGATACAAAGAACAAAATTCCTAAAAATTAAACACAAAATAAACTCTCTTAATTTAATTCTCTACATTTTTAACTCTTTGAATTTTAAATTTTGAGTTTTGTGTTTTTTAAAATTATTTTCTTCTATCTGAATTAAAAAATAATTGAGACATCTGGTTTATAATTGAGATATAAAGTTTATAAACGAGAATACAAACTGATTTTTATTAACTATGGAAGTAAATTTCTTAGCAATACCAACCGGTCACTCTTTCTTTTCTCCGTCTTTTTATTCTACTGGGGACCAACATGTTTCGAAGCCAATTCAGACATCCTCATCAGGAGTAATTTATAGGACAACTACAGTTGTGAATAATGAAACCTGTATAAACTAAATTCAAATATTACCTGAAAATGAAAATAAAGAATTTAATATCAAATGTTGTTTGTTCAATTTTTCTATTTTCTTCTTAAAATCAAAAATCTTCAAGATCGAAATGAAATCTACCTTTTTATAAAAGTTTAATTGTACTAAAATGGAAAACACCAGAAAGTTCTGTGTATTTGTGCATGTCAAACTTTTTAAACCAAATTCAAGATAGATTTCTTAAATTCATTGTTAGTCTCATTAAATGTTTATTTTATTGGTGAAGTCAGAACATACTTTCTTGTTAATATGAAATATCTTTTCTGGAAAACTCATGAATCTTGCATTTTCTCAATGAATCTTTATGTAATGCACTCAGTCTCAGTTTTTACTAATTAGATAAAATTCTTTAATTTTTTTCACTGGTCTTCCAATCACGTCCATCACATTCCCTTAATTTTTGTCAATTTCGCTCAAAACCATAATGCCAAAAACAGAACAATTAGAATAGATAATAACATTTTTCAATGTTTTGGGTAGATTTAGAACCAATCTACTCAGATTATTTCATTTTTCAGAAAAGAAAAAGGCAATAATCCAAACCAATAACACATTTCTAAAAAATTGCTAACTTCATCAAATTTGTATACTATCTTTGAATAAAAATAGATATCTTTTCGTAAATTGAGTTAATCATTAATACCTCAATCAAAAGAAATCCCAGTAGCATTCATTAGCAACCCTGCAGATTGGAACAAATCTTTGCTTAATGTCTCTCTTTTGAAATTTATTAAAGATCAAATTGAAATCTACTTTCTCGTGAGAATTTTTTTCTTGTACTAAAAAAGAAACACCCAAAAAGTTCACAAATCAAAAACAGACTTCGAAACTACCCGCTTTTACCGCTCGCTAGAGACAAAATGTACAATAAATGTACAAACAAAAAAGAAAAAAGGGAGAAAAATGAAAAATTCAACCAAAACCAACCTCAAACTTTTTTTCCGTCCTTTTTATACTACTGGGGACCAACGTATTTCGAGACCAACTTAGACTTTCTCATCACAGTAATTTATAGGATATTTAGGTAATATTATCAATTAGGATAGGTAATTTATAGGATAACTACAGTTATAAATAATGAAACATATACCAATTGTGTATATGTGCATGGTAGCCTTTTTAAACCAAATTCAAATAGATTTTTTTAATTTATTGATATTCTCATTAAAAGTTCTTTTGACATCTTTTTTTTTTGGAGTCAAAACATATTTTCTTGTTAATATGAAATATCTTTTTCTGGAAAAAACCCTTGATCTTGCATTTTATAATTGAATGTAAAAATATTTTACTATCTTATTATTGTCTCTTTGGACCAAATTCTAAATCTTCATATTTGGGGCTAAGACTTTCTGTATACTTTCCTAAAATCTATTAGCGTTCTTCGAACAGATGATTTTTACGAAGTTTTGGGACTGGTTATTCTCCCAAAAAAATGTTAAAATGAATGTTTGTCTAAGGGTCTATATGAACATGTCAGTCGTCGAGCATCTCTCGTTCACTGCACTTCGGTTTTTTTTTTTTTTTTTTTAATTTTCTTTCCGGTGAAAAATTTTTCTCTTAATTTAAAAAATTTATTTAAAAAAAGTGGTTTAATGTTTCTATCTTCAAAAAGAACAAGAAAATCAACAAAATTAAAAACATTTTTGAAAAATTATTGAAATTTTTGTTCAATTAGTGTTGGGGTGAAGTGTATGCATAACATTAGATTACAAATTTTCGGAATTATACGCAGGAAGTTATTTAAAAAATTATTTTATTTATTCTTATTTTCCTATTTTTTTAAATATAATTTTCTGTGTAATTGATGAAAATTTGGTGGAATTTTATTTTATGGTAGACATTACCGAAATTCCGGTATAGAGGTATTAAAGAATTTACTCAATTAGTAAAAACTTAGATTGGATGCATTACAGAAGGAATTATTGATAGAATACAAGTTTGAAGGTTTTTCCCAAAAAAGGTATTTCATATTAACAAGAAAGTTTGTTTTGACTTTAACAAGAAAAAGATAACGAAGAAAATTTCAATGAGAATTTCAATAAATTTAATGAATCTTTTTGAATTTGCTTAAAAAAGGCTGCCATGCACATATACACAATTGGTATGTGTTTCATTATTTATAACTGTAGTTATCCTATAAACTACTCCTGATGATGAAGACTAAATTGGCTTCGAAACATGCTGGTCCCCAGTAGTATAAAGAAGACGGAAAAAAGAAAGAGTGTGAGGTTGGTTTTGGTTGACTTTTTTTTTTCTCCCTCTTTTTTCTTTTTTGTTTGTACATTTATTATACATTTGTCTCTAACGAGCAGGAAAAGCGGGTAGTTTCGAAGTCTATGTTTGATTCGTGAACTTTTTGGGTGTTTCTTTTTTAGTGAACAAAAATTTTTTATAAGAAAGTAGATTTTATTTTGTTCTTTAAGAAGTTTTAAAAGAGACATTAAGCAAAGTTTTGTTCCAATCTGCGGGGTTGCTAATGAATGCTATTGGGATTTCTTTTAATTGAGGTATTAATGATTAACTCAGTTTACAAATAGATATCTATTTTTATTTAAATATAGAATACAAATTTGAAGAAGGTAGCAATTTTTAGAAATGTGTTATTGTTTTGGATTATTACCTTCTTCTTTATTCTGAAAAACTGAATAATCTGAATAGGTTGGTTCCTTAATCAACCCACAAAATAAGTTTAATTATTCAAAATCTCTTGAGGATATTTACATCTTGAATGGGAAGCTACGTCAAAATGTGGACAGCTTGTCATTGAAAGATGAACATAAATTATCGTTTACTACAAAACTTTGCCTATAACTTATGAACCTGACACGGTGCCGAAGAACGAATTTGGAACAAAGTAGTAAAAGTTGGAATGAAGCGAGGAAGTCTGTTTGAGAGAATAATACTGCAGCAAATCATATTTATCACTCTTACATTACTTGAACGGATGTCACAACGTGGAAATGTTTACAATGAAGGAAAGTTTTCTGCGAAAATATTTAAATAATTTCGGATTCTAAACAAATTTATCTCGACATGAGAGAGGAATAAAAGGACACTATTTTTTCATCCTAAGCATTTCAGATAGGTGCTCATTAGGGTGGCTCAAAAAATCTTTTTTGAAGTTTTCAGTAGCCATCATGGAACCACGTGTTCCTCTAGGCTCGAAATGGACCAACAAAGATGTATTTTTAAAAAAATGTTTAAAGGTCGCTCAAAGCACTTTTATGTGGAAAATGGTGTCTTCATGAGTTTTTAATTTTGCAATCACAGACATATTGAAGCTCCAAATGTCTTTTCTGAATGAAATTCTTGGTAAATCTGTAGCGAAAACATGCTATTTTTTGTAGGTTTAAAAAGATTTTTGGTGTCTGTGCAGGTTATAAAAATTGCAATTTTGCGGCAACGTTTAGATATTAGAGCACATTTATGCTCCTAAACATTTTTTATATGGCGCGTAAAAATTTTGGGATACTGTTTATGTGCTAGTGGAAAAACCTACTATGGAGATGAGGTTGAAATATTAAAAATGAAGCTGTGGAAATTGAACAGAAATTAGAAATGTTAATTTATCCATGTAATAACAATTATATTTATGTTATGTTTACCATTTTCTTTATAACACACCTTCGACTCTCAATCCCTCTCTGAAAATGTAAAATTACTGTTTTTAATCAATCCTGTTAGAATAATTGCTAAATTGTTATTTTTTATTGTATTTTAACCACATATAACATTGAATATTTATTGATCACTGACATACCACCTTGACCAAAAAGTTTTAGGACTTTATTTTTAAAATCAAAAATACAAGTTTATTCATCATAATCGATATTGTCCCCTTCAAAG
>JAUMHM010000050.1:10195402-10217994 GCA_032362435.1 Melikaiella ostensackeni | reverse complement strand
TGACCACAAATGAGTTGAGGGAATATTTTAGAATAGGGAATAGGGAATATGGTTCAGTTTGCTATTAGCAAATCAAAAGGAAGGAAGAAAAGTCGTAATTCCGTCACTGTGGTAGTTGTACTCAATCATTCTGTAACGCCTACAAAGTGGACACGCGATGTACTCGATATTTATTACTTTGGAATTATTATGTCTGTTTGAAATGCTTATTCAACATCTAATTTTCAGGGCGAGCTAACACGATCTGATTATAAAATATCAAATTTATTAGCATTGTCTCTAAATTAAAAAAAATGAACAAAGAAATAGATAATGTTGAATGTTATATTCTTCTCAGGTTTTCGGGTTTTTAAGTTTTTTCAGTATTTTAAGAAAGATATCATAAAATTGATTCTTTAAAAACTACATCCAGTTAAATATGGTAAATCTATAGTGATTGAAGCTTATGGATTTTATAAGAGAATGAAATTTAAAACTTATTTTTGCAATATTCTCATTTATTCACAATTATAGTAATAAGGTCAGACTTGTACTAAATATTATTACAGTCTCATCATAATGAGAAGGTATTATAAAACAGGTTTTAAGATGGGGTCTTTCTGTCTGTATGTCATGCCAACTATTTTTTGATAAGATGCGTAATTTTTGTTTTTATCGTAAAAAATGATCATAAAAATAAATAAATCAGTTTTTCATCAAAACTATACTATACATTAATTTGAAGTCAAAAATTGATGAACTGGTAACTTCTTTGCCACCAACCACCCTTATTTATGTTATAAATTACTCTTAGTGAAAAAATACGTATGCAAAAAATTGAAATATGCAATTGATTTAAAAAAAAAGAATGAATAAATGTTATTTTGTGATGCCACAATAGTGATTAAATAACTTACCATCAGCACCAAGGCGTGGAACTACCCCTAATTCGCTAGTTACGTATGTCTTCCAATAAAAAATTCAAGAGGCGCGTAATCTTTAGACAAACGCGTGGAAAGACTATGCAAATATTATTTCGTGAAAACTGAGGCATATTTTAGTGCAAAATTGGGGGTTTGCCGTGAAGGGGTTTAAGTATCTCTATTTGAAAAATAGAAAAAATAAACACTTGAGGGGAATATAAATGATTCAATTCTTAAGTAATTATTACATGTTGTGACCGAGGTGTCTGTTTTTATTCACAATCAGCAACATTATCGTATTAACTTAGTGTTAGAATTTACGGGCTACGAGATTTAGAACATTATTTACTACGTCTTAAAGGACCATAGGAGTCAGTTGACGTGGCTGTGACAAAACACTTTGTTTTGTGGATATTTTTCCATAATTTTTCCAGTTGCTTCTTTAGTCACATTGTAGTAAAAATTAAACGTATCAATTAACTCTTTTTTGTACCCAATTTTTGAAATTTTCGTCACCAAAGATGATATTTAATCCTATGGATGTGATAAATATGCTGCTAGCAACATTTCAAACGATGTACTTCATGGAAACTTCTGTAACTAGGGAGAAAATTCAATTAAAAGAATCAGTTCAAAAAGTGCTACAAGGTAGCGTATTTGAGTTCTCTACAATTGAAGTGTGGGAAGAAGTCTCATTGGATTTTTCGGAGCCCTTTAAGGACTGAAATAGCAGCAATTAATGAGGTCAATAAAGTTCAGGATTGGTTTGAGGAATCATATTTTGGAGTTTGTTCAGAGCTTGGCAAAAACGTTGATCTGGATTATAAAAGAATAGCTGTGGAGTTTTGGAATAACAACGAGAAAAGGCACAGACTGAGTAAAATTCAACATAACTTTAAACTTGTGTTTTCCGAACGTCAATTAAGAATATGGTCTAATTAGTTGGAGGTAGGGGAAACCAAATAATAAAAGTTGTGAAAAATTTCCGAGTATGTAATACAAAAATTAGGAAATGCTATTGAGGCCAGATATATTTTGCATGATAGAGACCTCCGGCAATGGGCTTCAAATGCATATAAAGAGCTGAGTGATAATAGTATTGTCAGTTGTCAAATAGCATTGTCAAAGCTCCTTAAACGTAGCTTTATAATTTTAAAATAGCTCATCGTATTGTTTTAAAAAAAGTAACCAGGATTATTACACACAAGACTATAGAAGATGACGAAGTTTTAAAATCAAAAGCTACAGAATTTGTTAATGAGATAAACCCTTTGGTTACGAGGTACGGACTAGAATATCTGTACAATTCCGATCAGAGTGGATTTCAGTTGGAAATCCACTCTGGACGAATCTTGGCAGTCCAAGGTACAAAAAAAGTAGAATGTGTTTACATTCAGTACCGTTAACTACACATAATTTTACAATACAGCGCACTATAACTGCTGATGGGAAAATGGTGTCGCCCTTCTTTATGGTGTTACAAGAAACAAATGGAAAATTTGGACCGATAGTAGAAAAAATATTATTCAGGCCGACAAGTGTGCATGTGACAGCATCACAATCTGGGAAACTCACGTCCAGTATTGTACAATGAAATTCCAATATGAGTCCAACTTTGGTTCTTGTCTGAAATGCCTTGGACATGAAGCCGTCCGACTCAAATGTCAGCAATCAGGGTCGCATGAACTATTTCTATGTGATTTTCGTTCGCAGTAAAATATATTTATTGAATTTCTTTGAATTTTGTTTGTTTTGAAGGATAAACGCTGCCTCTCGTTTTTCTGTGATATTTTTGTAACACAACGTAAACACTGAAACCGAATGAAGCGAAGTGTGGATCGTGCGAACTGACGAAATTATGAGTTTGTGATACATATCAAAAGACAAATCGCAAGACGCAATCGCAATCGGAAAGACATATCGCAGACAGACTTATTAGAGACTTTCAGTGTATATGTCAAAGTTTCTCGATTTATAATTTTCTTCGGAAAGAGATGTCCTTTGGTACGCATGTGCATATTATAATTCTGTTTCGAAATTGCAGCTCACATTAATATCTGATTAGAAGAGGTCTTTTTCCCCGAAACCAAAAAAAAAGTCTCCTTTTATCAGACAGGTGGAGCGGACATTCTAAAAAAGATGTGCAGGATGCAAAGCCAGTGGGTAAAGGTATCATACTAAAAACTATACCGAAGAGTACCACTGGATGAATTCAGCCTTTAGAAGTGTATGGATTCAGGTTATGAAAGAATTATGTTAGGTGTTTTTCTGATTACGTACTGCTTCACAATTGTGATGTAAATCTTCACTTACGGAATAATGATATTAAATTGCAATCCCTTGTACATAACCAATTTTTTTCTCCGGGGCATAAAAATATGTTCCAGTACGCTTGGTACAAAAGCGGCTATGCAGATCTAAATTAGGAGATTTTGAGAATCCTGTAGATTTTGGTTTTGAAAAAAATACGCAAATAAAGTGTGCAATCTGTGATGAAACGCCAATAGTAAGATACTCGTAGTGTGGAAAGGCACTGTGCTCAAAAAATTTTTTTTATGAGTACCATTTTCGTGACGAATATGAACTTTATAATATGCCCAAGGCTATATACATATCGCGAATGCACAATATATATCGAGCAGTAACGATTGTGAAGAAAGCTATTGAAAAGATTGAATAAAAGGATAGTAAAAGAATAGTTAACCGTATTGATCTTTTCCAAAATATACCTAATTCAAAAAAAACCATTTGAACCTATTGCAGGTAAATGGCAATTTTTGGAATGATTAATATTTCGTTTGTCTAATCATTACGCGTCTCTTGGATTCTTTATTAAAAAACATACGTAATTAGCAAATTAGGGGAAGTTCGCCCCTTGGTGCTGGTGGTAAGTTACTTAATCACTCTTCAGGCATCACAAAATACCCTTCATTCCTTTTTTTAAATCAAATAAATATTCAAATTTTTTGCATACGTATTTTTTCACTAAGGATAGTTTATAACATAAATAAGTGTGGTTGGTAGCAAATTAGGTGTCAATTCATCAGTTTTTGACTTAAAATTAATGTATAGCAAGCTTGTAAAGTAAAACAGAATGAAAAAGTATTGTTCTAGTTAGAAATATTTTTGTTCTCCGAAAAAAACTGGAGAGGATAGTTTTACCCTTTATGTATGAGAAAGGGTCGATATAAAAAAATAAGTGATGCTTATTTTTTGGTCCTCTATAACATATCCAAAAACAAAAAAAAGTCGGAGCCGGATATCTGAAAAACATTCCTTGTTAGTAGTTAATGAGTATACTTCTCGTTTGATATCCTTATATAAGAAAAATTTCATTCATCGTATTAAAAAGATCATGTATAAAAAGAACGTTATATGTAATTTACGGTGCACATCAGCTTAGTACACGCGAAACAATACTTAAGTTTGTTTTAACTTGACACAAAGAGTGCTTTGCGATTACAGCTGAATCATCTTAAGCCTTCATTACACCTCCACATTACACTGTCTATTAAATTTACCGTAGACAGTTGTAGGCATCTAAGGTAAATGTTCCCGTATAATCGTGATGGTCCTAATAACCGTGCAACTTAGTTATGGTTTGAATATATTGTTAAAAAATATGTTAAAAGTAATATTTAATAATTGAAACTATTTATTTTTCGCATTTTATAGTGTTAAAAGGAATTTCAATTGATTCAAATTAGATAAAAAAAGAAGATAATTGGCGTCACGATTACTGGGTTTAAGGTGACGATTACTGTGACATTTACCTTACTGTTTTTAAATAATTTCCTCAGTTTATTATTAATGAGTAAGCAACCTAGACCTCGATATAGATATGCCCTTATATATTTTAAATCATTTTCAAGATTCGAGCACAATATGTGAATGTTTCAAACTTATAAACCCGTCGAATATAATACCATATAATTAGTCACGTGATATTTTGGTACATGCACCCAAAGATATCTTGCACTGTTTTTGAGTATTTTCAAAAAAGCAAATTTTGAAGTCTTTAGTGAAGCAGAAAATTTAATTATCTGAAAAAAAAATTCTATCTGTCAAGAAAAGAGTTTGAAATATTTTCTCCAAAATCCCATTCAATTTGTATTGGCTAATATTTATGAAATATTGCTTTCAAAATATTTTTATTCGCGTCCTGCAGATTTTCGTCATAATCGAATATTAATAAATATTAAGTCTAAAATATTTGCATGCCCACCTCTCGAGTGGTTTTATAAACGACGAGTATTCAATTTACCAATGCATTCAACATGCTTCCGATTTTTCCTAAATACCAGTTAAAATTTCGTTTCTTTTAAAATATCAGTTGAAATTTTTCAAAGGTTCATCGCGAAATTCCTCCACAATGAATGTTTCAAATCCATTAGCATCATTCCCAAGCGAGAAATTCAGCTAGACGGGGATATTTATTGGTGAATTATTGAGTTATCCTTTCCACCATCCGAAAATACGTATACACGTAGTGCACAACTGTAGGCACATAGTGTTAAAGTTCGTTTAGTTAATTGGAACCGAAGGAAATAAAATCAAGCGGATAATCAATTTTAATCCTGCGAATTTTTCCAATGATTGAACGAAGTTAAAACACTATACACTATGTGCGTACGGAGCAAATTTTTTATTTAAAATATAATTATATTTGAAGTCTTTACAACATTGTCACGTATTATAACTAAAGTGTGCCATATACTTTTTTGAGAATTCAAATGGTAGGGTGATGACTAATTCTAAGTGATATTCAATATAACATGTGCATGCTATAATTTATTGATTAAATGCTTTCAATCAAAATTATGTAACAGACCAAATCTGCTTATATTAACTAAACTGGATTGCGTGCATAATAATCTGCTCATAACGATGGCCGTGGTTACGTCTACCGAAATTTCGTAACCAATAGCCGGACTTTTTTGGTACAAATATCGGGACCTGGAAAAGGAGCTATTTGTACCGAATTTTAGGTAAAAATATAGTTTTGGAGAATTGACGTTATTTGAATTTTAATCTAATCTTGTAATTTTTCCAGTTAAAAATTTTTTAACATTTTTAGACTTGCTCTTATATTGCATATTGCTTCCGCACAGAGGGAGGTTTGTAATGACCTTAATTTACAAATCCACTTTTTTATATATATTTCGATATAATTCAATAACAGGAACTCTAAAATGCAATTTTTGAAAAATGTCCGTGTGTGTGTTTGTATGCATGTAACTTTTTTCTGTTTACCGTATCTCGAAAATAAAAGAGCTCTGATCCTGAAATTTAGAAGAATTGTAACTCCAATTGATGTCCAGGTCAGATAAGATTGTGAGCTGGAACAGTCAAATAGAAGTGTTTTTTTGCATTTAGAAATGTAGAAAATAATTTTCAGCTTGCTTATATGAGAAAAACTTTTCTGATATTCGAAATATAACACTACTATTTCTGGTGTATTTGTTCGAATTTTTGAGAAGTATCGATCGATTTCTTATTAAACCTTCTATGACATACTAGTACCGATTTATGAAGTTTCAAAAAAATCATTTATTCTGCTTATATGAGAAAAACTTTGGTGATATTAGAAATACAACACTACTGTATCTAATATATTTGTTCGCGTTTTTAAGACGCGTTGAATGACCTATTAATGAATCTTCCGTGAACTCCTATGATGAAGCAAAACCGATTTATAAATTTAAAAAGTATATTGTTTGTCTTGCTTATGTGATAAAAACTTTTTTGATATTGCGAATATAAGAGTACTGTATCTGATGTATTTGTTCAACATTTCGAGACGCATCTACCAATAATCTTCTTTAATTATTCAAAAGAATTGCTTAGCTTGTTTGTATAAAAAAAATTGTGTTGATGTTAGAAATACAGCAGTACTGTATCTGATGTTTTTGTTCGCGTCTTCAAGACGCATCGATTGACGTATTCACGAACTTTTCATGGCCTTCCATGATTTACTAATAACGTTTTTCAATTATTCAAGAAAATTGTTTGGCTTAATTATATAAGGAAAAATTTTTTTGTTAGAAAAACAGCAGTACTGTATCTAAAGCTTTTACTCGCGTCTTCAAAACGTATCGATTGACCTGTTCAAGAATCTTTCATGGCCTTCTCTAATCTACCAATAACGTTTTTTAATTATTCAAAAAAATTGTTTGACTTGTTTATATGATTTCTCTTTATATCAGAAACACCAGTTTGTAATAAGTCAGACAAAATAAGTACCATAAGCAAATGTTGAAACTGTAATTAAAAAAAAAATTATTGTAAAACCTCTCTCAATGAGGAAGCAAATTTATTTGATGCCTATTAGGAAGTAAAGTGCTCATAAATTGAGCAGAAATGAATACGTTGCTAAATGAATTCACCAATAGTACTTGGCAACGGTATTTAATTTTTGATTCAGATTTTTAATTTTAACTATATGTGGTTATATGGCGCAATAGAAACAAAAATTTATGGAAAATATTGTGCATATTGTCAACAATTTATCCCCAGAAAATACAAATTTCAAAAGGTGTACTTTTTACGAAATACCCACAAGGGGTAAAATGAAAGATCACTAATTTTTCATTCTACCCTTACCGATATTAATTTTTATGCAAGCCGAGATTACCCTCAGCATTTTTACTTCAATGACTTTTTACACTTTGTTTTATCTGTGTTAAGAAAATTGTATGAAATCTACTTCATTATTAATTTCATATTTTTTTGCATTCATTTCCTAAGGATAAACAGTTCATTAATTCTTCAGCATTTTTTGTTGCCAGCTTAAGATTTCACAAAATTCATAGAATATTTTGCAAAATATTTTGGATTTAGTATCTACGGTTAAAGAACATAACTCTTTCAAACGATTCTAAGAACTTGAAACAATGTTATATTAATGCTGATTTGTCGCAGAATTTTGTTATACTGTTTTTCCCTATCATTATAACATTAACTCACGCATTATAAAAAATGTCAAATATTTTTATTGTTTTTTCATGTTTTTTCTCCTAAACTGTTTGTTTTTTTCTGGTAATAAATTATTACACACTGTAGGATCTGCGAATTATTTTTATTTGCTCCAGACCTTGAAAACATGCTCATCACGTATGTTATACAATAATACTGGCATCTGTAACAACGAATTTCATCATTCTCCAAATATTTAGTTTCTTGTCAAACCTCCTTATCTTACGCTTTTTTTTTGATTTTAGTAAAAAAATATTTTTTTGAAAAAGATTGTCTTAAAGTTCAGTTTTCAAGATGACGGGAACTTGCTATAAAGAGATTTTATTCTAGAACTAAAGTATACATACCTTTAATAAATTTGTATTCCTGAAGATCACTTTTTACAGCGTATGCTGAAAATTAATTAGATAAAAATAAATTATTTAAAATATATCAAAGGAATAAGCGATATGATGCATATTTTACTTTGGATGATTAATTAAAATCTTACTTATTGATTTTGATAACACGCAAAAGATATTCTATTACGTGACAGAATGAATAAGACTTAAGGTGTTTCACATTTACAAAAAAAAAAATTATTTTAAAGGTTTCTTTTTAAAAAATGTTATAGAATATTCTTCAAAGATTCAGTCACAAGATCTGTGGTACATATAAATTTAATATAATAGTGCTAAACAGAATAAAATTCATAAAGTGCGTCGCTCTAAATTTGTGTGAAAAAAATGAAAATAACATCAATTTTTTGATAAAATTTTATTACAGCATTTATATTTTACGTTTTTAAGTACTAGATGCTCAAGAAATACACCTATGATCCATTTTCTCATAAATAATCGTAAATTTGATAGAGGTAGACATAGCTGAGAGTGGACGTAGTTGAATTTTTTCCATATTTCTTAAATAATCTTTGTATTATCAAAGGATCTAAATTCGACTATAAGAAATACTGAATTTGTTCGATTTTAAAAGTGTAAAATTTTTTTTATTCAAAACTGATAAAATTTAATTTAATTAATACGATTTGCCTGATATACTGATTGTAACAAGAATCTTGGTTTGTGGAGAAATCATTAAGAAATTAAATAAATTACATACCTAACCTAAAAATAATTTATCGTGTACGAAATTTTTATCTTGAGAATGCATTTATGGATATTTTTCACCTATACGTCTTACCTGATTCTTCTTTTATGTACGTTCAAACACTAAGACTGGCGATTTTTAATTTTTAATAAAAATATAATGCAAACCACAAATGCAGGAAACTTTCATTTTTCTCATAATTCGGAGTACAAAAAATGTATGGTAAGATTGCATTACGTTTTGTTAATAAACTTCCAATACATTTATTGTAAAATTACAACAAAATTTCTACATACTTTCATACTTTTTCATACTTTCGAAAAGTTGTACTTGCAAGGTGTCAGAGCCAAAATACCTGAAATGAAGAAGTGTTGTCTTTATATTAGCCTCAGAGCTGAATATAAATTATAGAATTTTGAAAAATATTCCATTTCTGAATTTATTGTATCAAAGAGTTCTTAAAAAACCTAATGTAAGAAACATTTTCTGTGATGTGAAATACAGCAGCTGGATCAAAGTAGATTTCTGATTGCGGAATGGGAGGTTCAATTCTCATATAATTTTTGAACAAATTCAACCAGGATCGATTGTAATTTGATGGTTTTATTTTACCGGGGAAAACGTCTTATCTCCATTTATCAATTTATTAAACTTTAGACAATTGAGATAATTTCAAAATTGCTACCATCATTAGGACTGGTAAATATGAAAAATTATTATGTCGAAATTAAAAGAAAAAGACATTTAATTTAAAAGTATAAAAATATCCTTAACAAAAAGTTGAAATTTTCAGCTTTGATGATAGAATTGTAGATGATAGAATAAGAAATGTAGTTTATTTGAAGGTAGAATATTACTGTTAGTAAAAAAAAATCTTCAACAAAACCAATTCGTTACAAATTTTGAGAAGTCATCACTCCATGTAGAAGGATACTGTGAAAAAAAAGTCTTAAGAGTTCACGTAACTTTTTATTCACTAAACTTTTTCTTCCATTCCTCAAAATTTTTTTTCTTCAATTATTTAGAAAAAATAGATAAATACTCTTAGCATAGTTGGTTGATCCTTATATGCCATAAAATAGTGAATATGTCCCAGTTGATGATGGATAATTCGAAAATAAAAAGTAAAAGACAAAAAAAATAATCTATTTTATTCTCTATTACTTGCACAGTGTTATGTATTTCTCTTCATATATGTCGTTATGTTTGTAAAACTTTCCTCCGGAATTTTTTCATTTGTCCATTTCCATTTCCATCAGTTTTCCATTTGTTTTTGATTATATGATATATTTAAAAGAAGATTTTTCAAAGATACCCAATTTTGAGACTACAGTTTCCCTCAAAATATTTCAGAATAAATATCCCTTTTTGATTAAATTATGTTCGAAATATCTTTTATAACTAATTTACTCTAAAAACTTTTTATAATTTTTTTAAATAACACTGCACAACAAGATAAGACCTATATATCCATGAAATGAGAGGTATCATTTCCGAAGCAGTTTTTCATGCTGAATTCGAATCCGACCTCCATTTTTTGCCTACGCCTCAGGTTTTTGAGTTTTTTAGTTAATTTTTTGTTCGAAAAATCACATCTCGTTTTATAAATGGATGTAGAAAGTTTTTTGACAACAAATCATACATAATTTTGATGTTTTTCTTTAACGCTGAATCCTATGCGCATCTTACTTTTGCGATAGCTTCAACGGTTCTCTAGATAATCGCAATATACTGAGAAAAGCCGTTAAAAAATAGTTTTTTTTTCAAAAACATTATACTGAGCTAAATAACTACTCTTTCTTATTCGAATAGAGGTCAGTTTCTTTGTCTTTCTGATGGAGAAAATATCTAAAAACCGTTTATAGTTCCAGCATTGACTGTTGAAAAGGTACATGACATGGAAACTATCTCTTTATTTTCCGTTATGAATTGGACTATTTAGGCTTATTTAAGGGAATAATTGAACCCGAGTTCTGTTAAATTCAATAGGATTTCTTGAAAACTGAATTTAAATTGAATCCTAGCAAATTTGATAGAAATGACCTGAATTCAGAGAATTTCAGCGAACTTCAGAATTTTTTGAAAAGTTTTTCAAAAATCCAGAAAAAAGAATTTCAGATAACTCAGGCGAATTCAATGGGATTCAGAGAAATTCACGTGAATTCAGGGTAATTGAGAGAATTTATGGAATTCAGTGAAACTCATGGGAATTCAAGCGAAATCAAGATAGTTTCGGAGAATCCAAGTGTATTTGAGGGAACTCAACTTGAAGCGAATTCGAGGGAATTAAAGTAAATTCGAAAAGATTCAAGTAGATTTCAAAGATAATTCATTTTTAAAGAAATTCCAATGAATTCAACAGAATTCGAGTACAATTATTCGCCTTGAATAGTCATAAATAGTCGGATTATCAACGGTAGAGAATGAGATGGTTTCTATGCTATGTATCTTGTGAATCGTCAGTACTGGAACTGTAAACGTTTCTTTAGATTATTTCTTCATCAAGAAACGAAGAAAATGATCTCTATTTGAGTGAGAAAGCTTTAATATTGTGTCAGTATAATATTTTTTAAAAAACCTCTCTTTCTAATGCTTTTTCTCCGTTTTTTTGCGATTATCTCGAAAACCATTTGTGCTGTTGCAAAGGTAAGGTGTGCATGGGATTCAACGTATTCGAAAAAAGCTTTGACTGAAAAAACTCAAAAACCTTACGTATAGGCAAAAAATTGAGGTCAAATTCGAATTCAGCACGAAAAACTACTTCGGAAATGACACCTCCCATTTCATGAACATATATGTCGTCTTTTGTTGTACAGTGTAATATTTATATACCTAATGAGTTAGAGAGGATTGGTTTTCTTAAGTGAATGATTTCTGGATAACCTCCTGTTTATATATAAACTTCAGTGAATTTTAAAAAACCACTTTCCGTTGGAACACTTTATCATCCTTCCATGTTTCAGTAACAGATTGAAGACCACCCTCTGTATTCTGAAACGATGCAAACTCGTTTTTCAATTATTTGTTACTAAAACAAGGTACATTTTGACAAAAATAACGATGGAAAATTTCGACTTTTTCTACCTCTCAGTATCTTTAACACTGAATAAACCCGAAAGAAAAGCTTTCAGCGATTTGGGAAGAACATTTCAGAAACGTTCCAATATTCTCGCTTGAGGCACCGTAGCTTACCCAGGACAAACATTCGGTTAATGTGATCATAGATCATTTCGAGTCAATAGACCATCCATCGTAAACTGGTCAACAGAGTATCCAAAGAGACCGGCTCTGAGTTGCCAAGTCAGTTGGTGCAGAAAGGAATAGTCGAATATTGATTGGTTACAATATTCCGAATCGCGTCTGGAATAATTTACGCTCCCCAAGTCCCTCATCAATTAGCTTGGCCTTCTACTAATGAACTGTGTATCACCTAATTGTAATTAGCCTAGTGTAACTCATTGCAGAGGAGAGTTCGGTGGTGCAGGCGATGAAGGGAAAACAGGGGGGCTATAGTGGGAATTTCTCCCATTGACGACAAATTTCACGATGAGTATTTTATTTGTAGTATTTTCTGCTGTAAAACAGAAATTTCCCAATGTTTTTCAGTATTTTTGAATATTCTTTGCGTGTAGTGGGCATTACTCCTATTGACAAAGGAAGCAAGGATGAGATCAAAGCAGAAGAAGATACAAGAATGCAAAATGATTTTAAAGGAAATAAAAAATTCTTTCGGAGATGGGTTGAGGAGATTAGGAAAGGAAGTACTAGCACTGAGTTAATCGGTTTCAAGAACGCTGATGGTGGAATGGTATGAGATTCGTACAAAGTGAAAGATTGTATGAGTGATTTTTTTGATGAAACTGTATGGGGATCAACTATGGAGCATAACAACCGTGACACTGAAGAGGATACGTTAGACAATCCCGTTGTAGGTAGCGGAAGAAGAATCAATATCGACATTATATCAGTGCTTAAGAAACTAAAGAATGGTAAGGCTGTTGGTATGGATGGCATCACCGCTGAAATGCTTATGAGTGGTGGTGGATATTTTTTTGTATGGCAGAGCGGTTTTGTGAATATTTGTGTTGTGAATGGTGAAGTTCCAAATGATTTAAAAAATACGATTATTGTCCCTTCCTACAAGCGAAAGGGTGATAAAAGTGAACGTAATAATTATAGAGAGATTAGCCTTCTAAGAATTTCGGGAAAAATATTTACTCGAATAATTATTGGGAAGGTCAAGGTTCTTTGAGTAGCTTCTGACATGAAATGCTCCCATTATCATCAAAAACATTTACACTTTTCAAATAAGACTCTTTACAGAATTTTTGAAACTTTACAGGTTGATTTGTAGTGGGTTTCACATGCGCTATAGGGATGACACTTTTTTAGGCAACGTTTGGCAAGAACTCCTTCCATAAACAGTAAAAACATTTGGACTTTTCAACGAACAAAAGAAGTTTTTTCACGTTTTTCATAAACGTTGCAATTTTCAGGCTCATCTGTATTCATAAAACATTCATGAATTTTTTTTAGAAAGTGCCAAAACTTGAAAATTTCTTCTTTACTTCAAATCAACATCAACGCCGTGTTTTAAATATCCCACAAAAATCCAAAGAAGCTCCTGTCACTTTTAATTAGGAAACAGCAATAATAGAAAGCGAGAAGACGGCATTGAAACTCCGCAATACTTCACAGCTTAAGTATTTTATAAATGCAAACTGTCAAACATGTATGCAGTGCAATTAATTCATATGAAAAGTATAATAAGACTATTATAAAATATATCTCTTATTCATTTCCATGACTTGTTGAAATTATTTTGTTCTATGAGGGACAAATGGAATTTTGAAAATTAGTTATTGAAAACTAATATTTCCGCATTTGAATGAAACTATTTAGTTACATGTCGAAGGTATTTGAGTATAAAAAAGAGGTAGCTGTAAGGGCCCTTAAGTAATTATGACCTACAATTTACTCCCTTCCCAAGCTTTGATTCAACCTTTGTCATCTCTCCACAAAGCTGTTCTCTTCATCCGGAATTCCCGTACGTCTGCTCGTCGCGAATTCACATCTACTCTTGTAATCGCTAGTTCATCTCAACTCTGAATAATCCTCTTCGACTGTGTCTGGCACCACGAGAAGTCAAATACCTTCAAGGGAGCTTTCGCAGATCTCCTGAATTCTATTTAACCCTTTAACACGTTCACGGTGGATCTAAATTCAGCCGTGCGTCACTTCTCGGAGAGTGATAATGCATACTGACTTTGCACGAAAAGGCACGATTGCAATCTTCGGTACAAACGCATTCAATCACACGTTTCCACCATTAGGATTGCACCTTGAAGTTGAGGGAGTTGTAACATGCACATTGCTATTCATGAATTTTAAGTCTCCGCAATTTCTGAATACATACTCTCACAGAAAGAACAAAGATAAAGTTTACGTCGATTCCAGGTAAAAGATTCGCTGCAACAAGAATTAACCTCACCGGTTGAACTTGACACGAAATGACAATAATTTCGCATTTTCAAACTTGCCTCCGTAATCTTTCGCTTGATAATGTCTCAGTTTTATTCGAGAAGTAGCGAAAGTTAGTCAGATTTTCATAATTCAAAACGGCCGATCAAATATAGTGGACGAAAAATTGAAAAATTTATAAATGTTTGTGACAATGAGTACCCGGGGTTTTTCGAGGTGGCGGATTACGAATCTTTGATCAGATTTCTAAAATTCAAAATGGCTGATGACAAATTGGAGAGTAAAAGTTTAAGAGGCTTATAAAAAGGTCTTTTTACTGATCTAAAATGAAATTTCTCTTAAGTTTGAAATTGATACGTTATGTATTTATTACTGGATCTGGAGAAATGATCAATAATTGGATTTTGGATAGATCTCTTCATTGGATTTTGATCGTCAAAACAATCTATTCAAGCATGCAAATGAAGTAATAAAAAAAAGAAGGTCGTAAGTACATTTTATCTTTTTCTTGGGCAACTTTATGTCGTACAAAAACGAAGAATTTCTTACTCTTTTTTCTTGGACAACAAAGAAATTTTCACTCTTCTTTTCGGCAACTTCATGTCGTACAAAAAGAAAGAAATTCTTACTCTTTTCGTTACGATGGCGAATATCTAACAACTGCATCTGAAGTTAGTCATTCTAACAGTTTCTATACAAGCGCTTACACAAAAGTTCTGACCATCGCGATGTTTATCATACAGGTAAGTGAATTATGCGAATGGATATGGATTGATACAAATGAAAATAAATCACAGATATAATAATAAAGATGATAGAAAATACGTTCGATTACAATACCACTAAAATATATCGAATTCGTTCTTATTTGAATAAATATTTTATCAGACCTTACAAAAAGTTTTGGGTTCATGTTCACCGAATGCGTGAAAGGATTGAGAATAAATATAAGATTTTATGCTCGAAAAATTGGAATGTAAATTTAAAAATCCGACTCAACTTGAATCTTATAATTTAACATTACGAACTTCTTCAGCAGCATCTCGTGGACGCGGACGCTTACGTGATGGTTATGAAGATTGTAGTAAAAGAACGCAGCAAATACGTGCTCAAACCCTGCGCGTTTACCCTAGCCAAGAAGTATTATTAAAAGCAATTGCACCATTACGACAGCAGACTGAAATCGATATTAATGATCCTGAAGCATATGATGACGATTTGATGAACAAAACATTGGCTGTGTTCATGATTATTGGTTTGACCAAATCTAAATACGAAACACTCCGAGTACATCAAAGCTTTTTATCGGGAAATAAACAATTGTTCCCTTACAAAAAACTGCCATCTGCGAAGCAAAAATTTTATCCTGATAATATTAAAATTAATAATAATGGTGCTCAAATTTAATTGCAGTCCTTGCTTGGCCATACTTCACGTAGAATTTTTTCACTGCTTCCAACCGAAGAATTAAAGAAAATAAAGAATAATTCTGCAGTAGTATTACGTGGAAAATGAGGCTTGGATAGTGCTTCGGGTCAGCAACAATTCAAACATGGGTGGTCAGATTTTGCGACAACTTTAGCGAATAGTGATGCTCCAGTATTCATGGTATCGTGCGTACCTCTTAACATTACATGTTTAGATGGGGAAGTATTGTGGAGGAATAATCGACCATCTTCTGTAAGATTATGTAGGCCCATCGAATTTTAGTTTACGAAAGGAACGTCAGAGAAAACTACAGAAGTGTATTGTTATTATTGCGAGCTAATGTCGCGTTTGAAACTTACTTCAGTTAATATCAAAACAAAAATGTATACCATTTTCATGAGTTATACCCTACAATGCTAGACGGAAAAGCTTGCAACGTTCTAACCGGACAGTTATTATTTTGGTCTATCAGGCCTTTATTGTTGAATTCGATTTATGGAGTGCATTCTGCATGTTTCGTACAATTTAGATTTAAAAAAATCTTATGCTACAGGTGATCACAAGACATTGAATGAATCGCGGAAAAATATCGTTCAAGATAGTCTACGGTCAAAATTATCAATTGTCGTAGATGTTGTAGAACAAGATCACGGTAGTACAAACGATGGAAACACTGTTAGACGTTTCTTTGACAATCCTAAAGTAGTAACTGAAGTAACTGACATTGACGTTGAATAAATTCAACGTTTCGCAGATGTATTACAAATTTTGACGTGCGGACTTGAAATTGATTGTGATAAATTCAAAACGTTTGCACTTGATACAGCTTAAATGTATGTTCAATTGTATGGTTGACATAAGATGCCCCCTTCTCTTCATAAAGTTCTGATTTACGGAAGTCAAATAATAAGTGTTTTTGGTTTACCTATTGTTTGGATGACAGACGAGACTCAAGAAGCCAACAACAAAGTTTTCAAAGGAGCACGAGCACACTTCAGTAGATTGTTTTCACGATCAAAATCTAATGAAGACATTATCCAATAATGCTTATTTCGTCAGATCCAGTAATAAGTGCATTACGTTTCCAGAAAGAAAAAAAAATTAAAGAATTAAGTGACGGTGCTAGAAGCGTGTTAAAAGAATAAGAAACAGGAATCAAAAACAAAAAGTGACGATGAGGATTAATGAAAAATAGGTAAGGAGGCTTAAGAGTTATTTTTGTAAATGTTTATTTACAAAGTTTTGAATTAAATCCGCTTTTTTTCTATTCTGCCACGTTTAATCAAAATTATTTGCATCCTACCATTCATAATCAGTGAGTAGAAAATGTATACCGTTCTGCACACAAATTTACTAATTTTTTAACAAAATATCGTACGCAATTTCATGGAAGCTAATTTTTCTCTACTTCAAAATTAGCTAATTAATTACAATCGTCCTTTCTGGTTTAAAAAGTTTAAGGATGTGACATATGATTCGTGATCAGCGACCAACAAAAGACCCGGGTACTAATTTTCACAAACATTTATACATTTTTCAAGTTTTTCGTCCGCCATGTTGGATCGGCCATTTTGAATTTTTTAAATCTGATTAAAGATTTGTAATCAGCAACCAAGAAATGCCCCGGGTACTTATTGACACAAACATTTATAAATTTTTTAATTTTTTCGTTCATCATATTTGATCGGCAATTTTGAATTATGAAATTCTGATCTGAAATTCAGAATCAGAGCTTTGAACAATCCCGCAGGTACAGGTTTTTACAAACGTTTGTAAATTCTTCAAGTTTTTCGTCCTCCATATTGGAGCAGCCATTTTGAATTTTCAGAATTTAACCTAAGATTCGAAATCAGAGTCCCAAATAATCCCGAGGTACTGATTTTTCCAAAAATGTGTCAATTGTCCAAGTTTTTGGTTCACCATATTGGATCGTCCATTTTGAGTTTTAAAAATCTGACTCAAGATTTATATTCAGCGACCAAAAAAACCCTGGTCACTGATTTTCACGAACATGTATACATTTTTAATGTTTTTTTTGTCCGACATATTAGATTGGTCATCTTGAATTTTGTAAATCTGACTCAAGAATCATATTCAGCGACTCTAAAATTTTCCGTATACAAACTTCCATAAGCATAACTCCTTTTGATCAAGATTTATAAAGTTTTTTATCATTTGAGCAGCCATATTGTATCGTCTATTTTGAATTTTGAAAATCTGACTTTAGATTCATCATCAGCAACATCATAGACATAAAATAAAATGTTTCACATCTTTCAAAATTGGATATACATGCAGCTGTGCAACTATAAAGTTCATATTTTTCCGATAAAAACGAAACTACCTAACTTTGGCCGCTTGCATTGCCGCCGCCATTCTGAATTTCGCAAATGCGGCAGCAGTTTCATATTCAGCAATACCAAACCTTCGGGGTACCAAGATTCATTATTTTCGTTGTAATTTGACGCGGTTACAGATTTTTGACGCCGTTATTGCCAAATTGCCCCACTCCGCGACGGCAGCGCTATCTATCGTCGTTTGAGTTAATTAAACTGGAGCATAATGGCGATTCCCAGCTGTCAGTTGCGTTTTGCTAAGTGGTGTAAAATAAGTTCCAGTTCGTTTACAATGGCCTAATTTATAGACCTTTTCATTTAAGAGTGGAAGTCTTGTCGACGCCATGAAACTTGGCGAAGTTTAAACGTTTCGAGCAACTTTGATAAGAAAAGGTACACAGCAAGTCCAAGTACCAATAAAAAAGTTAGTGTATAGTCTGTGCCAAGTGCAGAATTATTAAAAATCACAAATTATCTTGAGGTATCTTCTAATTCTTTCTGACAAACCTTGTATGTGAGGAAGAGTTCAAGGTTCCAGTTCAACCAATTCAGGGTACTACTGTTTCGTTTGTAAAAAATAGCTAGGACTTTAGAGAAAAAATGAAACACTTAAAAATACCTTCTTCCCATTCCATGGTGTCTCCAGATGTGGTGTGCATGTTTGACAATATACCTCTCGATCTGTCTATGGAATGTGTAGAAGAAAAATTCAATCTCCATAGGAACTTAATAAACATCTCAAAAAACGAAATACTTGTCACTGCTAGAACAGTTTTCAGGAAAACAGTTTTCTCTTTCAATAAATGTTATTATAAACAAACAACAGGTTGTCCAATGGGGTCCCCTTTATCTCTAATCATATTTAATATCGCATTAGAAGATTTAGAATCTAGAGCCTTGTCACTTCAGAATTTTAAGCCGTTGTTTTACAAACGCTATGTTGATGACTCTAAACTCCTCCATTTGTCAGTGATTAAAAAAGATGATGGGCTAATACTTACTAATTGGTACAAAAAACCAACTTTTTCTGATCAATATATGAATTACAACTCACACCATCCCTTTGAACAAAAAATAGATGAAGAAAGAATACATGAAATTTATAACAACTCCAGTAACAATGCAAAATTAAAATGGTTAGAAACACTAATTAAAATTAATAACAGTGTAACTCTTCCTTACATACAAGGTTTGTCAGAAAGAATTAAAAGTTTCCTCAAGAAATTAAATAATTATGTTTATTTCAATAATGGAAATAAATTAGAGAATTTATATATTAACAAAAAAGATCCAGAGTCAATAGAAAATTTATCGAGTGTTGTTCGCCTCATAAAATGCAAAGTTTGTTCAAATATTAACATAGGCACAACGAGCAAAAGACTAAAAACGCGAATATCTGAACACAAAAGGGATTGCAGAATCGGCAATAATAATACAGGCCTATCCCAACATGCGTGGTCATTTGATCATCATTTTTATTTTGATTTGAAAAAATCAAGATTTTAGCAAAAGAATTTATGACGTATAAAAGGAAAATTATAGAGTCCATTTTTATTAAAAAGTACAAAAATTTGTGCATTAATTTAAAAACTGAAAGAATGCATATTAATGATGTCTATCGGTGCTTGTTAAACTGGCTTGTTTTTCCATTTCAAACTTTGACGCGTACTGGGACAAACTATATTGACTCACTGTCTAATTAAAATAAGTTCACGTGACATCATACCTAACCCCTTCTCTGTACTAAATGTGTTTACCAAAATGGCGTCCTGGCGCATGTCATGAATATGGCGTTTGTAATTTTTTCTTTTCAACAATATCATAATGATGTAAAAACTGTTGGACTGGTAGTCCCCTCTTCTCTTGTAAAAGAGGACGACTACATATAACTAAAAATGGATTTGTACAATTACCGCTTTTAATTGTTTGTGTTTCGTGACAACGATGATGTGTCAGGTAATGATTTTCAATTCGTATCATTTTCTATTTTAGTTTTAATATTATCACCAGATCTAAACAGTTTGAAAAAATTTTGAATTTATCAAAAATGTTTTTTTTTCAGAATTCAATTGTAATTTTACCTTGAGAAAGACCTAAAGCCTAAAGACGGGTTGAAACGTTAGTTTATTTTGAGTTGTTTTTGACTTAATAAACGTATATGTGATGTACGACCGAAGTAATTTGTCTTTTCTCTCTAAATGAGATAAATCTTCATAAATCAAATAAATCATCATTTTTATAAAAATTAATCTCTGAAGAGTTAAATTGTCATTTTCTTCTCTATAAAATCAGTGTTTGTAAAATCGTCGGATTGTTTGATCGGATGAAAATTGTGATAATCGAGATTCAGCGCGATGAAACCAAGAGTATATTTACTACAGTTTATACTTTATAGAATCGTGGGGCAAAACATCACGGATTCGTGACTTCAGGCTGCTTGTAAGCTATTCAGGAACCACGATTCTGCAGAATTCATTAGAGACGCTTAGGCCTACAAAGATTATTGTGAACTGTGGGTCATACTAGAAATAATGCATACATTCGTAGTTGACTAAATTGACTTTAGCCCGGAGATACAATAAATTATTATGGGGACAATGTAGCAGTAAAATTCATCTTCGATATATTGGTTAAGGGCATTTATTTGACTCCAGTTTTACGGGGGACAATTTCACGGCCAAACGGTTGACTATTTTTGTCTAATTTTTGGCGTACGTATTCGAAATATTATTCTGTTTTTTTCTCTCGAAGTTATGTTTAAAAAAAAGTGTTTTGATTTTGTTTGAACATTAAAAAGTGCAATTGTAGTGCGCCTCGCATAAGGCAACCGATCGGAGTGAGTCTTGTCAGCTTTCTCTGGTCAAGAGCTCCGATCTTTGGAGCGTATTTAGCCAGAAAACACATGACGCACCCTGATCGGTTGCCTTCCACAAAGCTCACTACAATTGCACTTTTTTAATTTCGAAACAAAATACATACAGTTTTACTAAAAAATAGCTTCGAGAGAAGAAAGTGAATAATATTTAAAATACGTATGCGAAAAAATAGACCAAAATATTCAACCGTTTGGCCGTGAAATTGTCCCCCGTAAAATTGGAGTCAAATGAATGCCCACAAGTTACACAATTTTGAAAATCCCAAAATTTCCTTGTAATTTTTCGAAAGATTTACAGGTGTTCTGATCGGAGTTCTGGTAGTCGCCGGAATAGTTCTACAAAAAAGTCTAATAATATCTTTCGATAAACTCAAAATCCAAAAACCTACAACACTCTGAACATACCCAAAAATTTTGAAATTCAAGATTTTGAGAGTTCCAGGAGTTCTGATCAGAGTTCTGGTAGCCCCCGGAATAGTTCTACAAAAAAGTCTGATAAGATTTTTCTATAAACTCAAAATTTAAAAACCTAAAATACTTTTAACATGCCCAAAAATTTTGAAATTCAAAATTTTGAGAGTTCCAGGAGTTCTGATCAAAGTTCTGGTAACCCCCGGAATAGTTCTACAAACAAGTCTGATAAGATTTTTTTATAAACTCAAAATTCAAAAACCTACAATATTTTTAACTACAAAAAAGTCTAATAACATTTTTTAATGTGCTGAAATTCCAAAAATTCGTGTAGGATTCGTAATGACTTTTGTAAAAAGGTAGTCAATGTTTTTAAATTAGTTTTACAAAAATGCTGTTGATTTGATCGTATGTAATATTCTCTTTGCCTTTTTCTCATTTAATTTCATGATTATACAATGTATATCGCTTTTTTACTGTGTACAAAGTTTTTTCGATGTGATGTTCGCTTACTGAAGTTTTGATATATTTATATCTTTATTTCTGGCTGAAATGAGCACTAAATTAATACGAGTGAATAAATAAATCTTTAAAAGAGAACATTATTCCCTCTATTTTTGAAAAAATTTGAATTATTTTGGATATATCATTCATTTGTGCAAAGGAGTTCGCACCAAATGTACAGAAAATGGCTTTTTGTCAAAAATTCTAATTCTATCTTTTTACTATAATTTCGAACCTTCCAGTGAAACATTCAAAAGAAAATAATAAGAAAAATGGACACTTCGATCAAACACATGCCAAAGTTGCATTTTTTAAATGTATTTTAATAGGAAAATGTCATTTTTAACGAAAAGTTATCCACCTCAAAAGCTTTTTGTCAGAATTGGTTACACGCCTCAGATGTTTTACATCTAAACCACTCAAATAGATAAAATAATAAATAAAATAAATAAAATATATAAAATAAATAAAATAAATAAAATGAATAAAATAAACACAATAAATAGAATAAATAAAGTAAATAAAATAAATAAAATAAATAAAATAAATAAAATAAATAAAATAAATAAAATAAATAAAATAAATAAAATAAAT
>JAUMHM010000050.1:10181813-10195302 GCA_032362435.1 Melikaiella ostensackeni | reverse complement strand
TCAGTGCTTGTTAAACTAACATGTTTTTCCATTACAAACTTTTTGCGCGTGCTGGGACCCCTTATAATTATTTGTGTTTCGTGACAACGATGATGTGTCAGATAATGATTTTCAATTCGTATCGTATTTAATTTCAGTTTTAATATTATTACTAGATATAAATAGTCTTAGAAAAATTTTGAATTGTCATGAAAAATGTTAGTTCTTTCAGATTCAGTTGCAATCTTACCTTGAGCAGACCCAAAGACGGGATGAAACGTCGGTTTATTTTAAGTTGGTTTTTTAACTAAGTAAATGTATATTGGACGTATGACTGAAATAATTTTCCTTTTCTCTCTGAATGTAGAATTATTATTCAGAAAAGTTCAGAATTTCGAGAAGATCAAGCTCATGATCATTTATTGGAAAATCATTTTAGAAATTCTGAGGATTGCAAAAAAGCGAAACGATTGCGAGGTTATGTGCGCGGCGGCCATACCCAGGATTTTGTTAAGAAAATAAAGTTTTATATATATTTCAAGTACGGGTTGCATCGGGTGTCACTTTTAGCAATTTCCAAAACAACACTTTTTCTGTGCTCCAATGTATTTTCTTTTCAATGGATTTTATCCTGACACTTCAAACATTTTTTTGTATGGAAGTTTCACAATTTATGATTACTCCATATATTTTTTCTTATATATTTTATCATAGAATGACAGAAATGTGAAAGTGTACCAGAAAATCATCAAACTTCATCTGTTTACTCAGAAACAATTTTTTTTTTAAATCGTCTGATTTTCTGCATTTGGTTGATGTAGAAGAAAGTTTAGTTGAGTGAACAAAATTTGTGTTGAACAGACCAAACTCGTTTGCTTGTTGATTTAACCAACTGTTTGGTCGATTTTACCAAATTTTTTGGTTAAATCTACCGATATATAAACAATTTGTATAAACAATTAAGTTTGTTTGAAAAACTATACATTGTTATCAGATAACCAAATTTTATAGCAAAGAGTACTTGACAGTTGATTTCTGGAACAAGAATGGAATTTGGGTTTATAAATGCAAAGGCGTGACGAGAAACATTGTTTATAAAATTGTTAACAACAATAACACTTGTTGATTGTTATCCAAGTGCACTATAAAAGTTTGAAAATCAATTATTAACAGTTGATTAGTTTGAAAAACGTAGTTTGTACGTCGGAAAATATATAACCAGTTTGCTTTTTCAGAGAAAATGTTTTTGTAATTAAGTAAATAATAATAGCAATTAAGTCACCGAACGCTGCTAATACCCACGAAATCATTTTCATCCACTTCTTTGTGTAGAATGAATTCAATAAATTTTTAAACTTCTGCAGTTTTTTGGGACGTTTTGTGAATAGTTTATTTACTGATTCTAGTTATTTTGGAATGAATCTGAATATTTTGTGATAACCCTTATTCTTCGAATTAAGAAGAAAATATTTATCAAATAGAAGAATACTCAATATTCTTTTACAAAAATCGGCTATGGCATTTGTATGCAAAATTTTATTATCTCAAAGAAAAATGAATTCTATATGTCCGCTCGGATATGGCCGATTTCCAAATAAATTTCAATTTTGGTTTCTAAGCTCGACTCAATTGAAGCTCTAAATAATGTGATCATTGTTATCAGTATTCATAGATGTATGTACTAGAATGTACTTTATACCGCGGGAAAGCTGTTCGACCTAGATTACTGTTTTTTTGACTTTAATTTGTGTCTACACTATTCTTTTACTTGAAGTACATTATCATAAAGGTTTAAGACTAATTTGGGTCATACATTTATCCAAAATATTTTTTTTTAAAAAGTTTTTCGAAATTTTTTTTGGCATTTTTGTTTGAGAAAAGTATCTCTAAAAACATTTTTCTTTCTTTCTAGTAGCAAAATCAGCCGTTTTCTGTCTCTTTAATGCGGCTTTGAACCTTTTACCAACGCATACAATAAAAGGCTTCGGAGTCGATAATTTTCATGTTTATAGTAGCTGTGATTGAAACATTTTATTTCGAAAAAATTATTCGCTCTTTGGTCCTTATTTTTTTTTTGGAGGCTTCGGAGTTGACGTTTCAGGTATTACCCACAGCTTTTTACGCATTCGCAGAGGTTTTATGAAGAGTTAATCAATTTTAAGAATCTGGTAACGTCATGTAGTTTTAAAGTTTGATAGAAACTTTTTATTTTTTATGATTATAATCAATTATGGTAACACCTATCACATTAAATTCATCATAATTGCAAAGACTTCAGAATTGAATAACTAAATCGAAGGACAAACATAAATAAGCATGATTGTTTCAGTCAGTATCTATAATCCTTAGTATGTAAGCATTGCAATTCAAACTGCATCATGTATTGAACAAAAGTGCCCAAGGCAAGTACTGGAGAAAAAATTATTACTAGTCTTGTCACATTTCAAATATGTGAAACTGTAGGGAGGAATACGTGAAAAAGCTAAAAAAATGGCTACTTTGTCACAAAAAAGGTACACATAACTGTAATTTTTTTTAACTTTATCTTCATGGACTAAGGAGGTAGGCGACCCTTTTCACTGTCAGCCTTTAAAAGCTCAAAAATAGTCTAGGAACATCGAATAAACTTCGAGGGACACATAAATTGAAATCTATTTAAAAATCATCTATGTATGGAATTTTTTAAGACTTCTCGTTCGATCACCGAAGGTAAACATAGCTTGACTCGGTTAGTTTGATTAATCTACTGGTCTCACATCAATATTCAAAAAAATGATTTACTTAAATAATTATTTTATGAGTTATGAAAAAATTTCTCCCTAGTTGCGCTGGGATATTAACCCAGTTTTTCAGATTGCCGGTCTGGTGCTTTTACCCACTAAGCTGCGAAGAGTACGAAATTCATTATTCACAACCTCCTACAAGCGAATTTTGTCGTGATTCTTAGACTTGTGAGATTCTGATTTTTTTTCTGATATTGATATGAGACCAGTAGACAAATAAAACTAACATAAAATTTAATTACTTAATTTAATTACTTATACAGTAAGGCCAAATTTATTCCAGTCTCATCTGGTCAGAACCAGAACATCAAAAACTTATAAATTATTAACATCTTACGCCTTTGGTGCCTTTTAGTAATTCAAGTATACGGATTTTTCGGACGTGTTTAATTGCTAGCACTGGGTGTATGTTTCTACTGCTGGTGCGAAGCGTGTAAATTGCATAGTAGGGACACCCAATCTCGGTAACTCGGTGATCCGAGCAGCTGGAAAGGGTGGATTCGACAAACCGAATCAGTGTGATCAAGATGGGAGGAGTTAGGCAATGAAGTGTCTCAACTCGAAGTATAATCTTCTACTCAAGCGATGCTAGCCTGTTTCACCATGTCGAAACTATCACTCCCACCAGAATCACCAGAACCACCAGACTAACTGATCAAGGATGGCTGTGCCATAACTGCTGTATACATCTGATGTTTTACTCCCATCAGTTTCAAGTTATGACCCAAGTTTATCACTGGAAGTAATGATTATTGGTTTAACATTATCGCGCGATGATATCGGTCCATTACAATTGTAGCCTAACATTAAAATCATTGATCTGACATCATTTCTGATACTAGCTTCTAATTGAAATGTCAAACCATGTCATATTATTCATTTCACGTATCACTAACAGATTATCGTCCAGTGACATCTTCAACGACGAACTGGCGTGGGTTCCAAGGTGGAATTCCAACGCGACCCCTTTATGATGGCGCTTCTTTGGACATTTGTTTCGAAAAATTTGCTTATAATTTTAATTCAGAATAAAGTAAAGGTGGAATGCTACTAATAAATAGTATAAAAATGACGCAACTGCATTCTCTCATTGTTTGCACATGAGTTTTCTTGTGTGGAGCCCCTCTGCGAACCCTATTTCCACCCGCGCCCCTTGGATCCCAGTCCGCCAGTGGAAATCTTTACTGGGTTTTGAAAGATGTCGTATTTGATTGACCCAAGTGTTAACATTGTTTTAAGAAGCTTTTTGTATTGACATCAGGGCTTTATGAGTATGTATCATTACATGCAGTATATTGTATAAGAGATCAATTTGGCAAACGTATCGGCCGCGGATAGGTGCCCTCCTCAGTGCATAATATGTACTTAAAAAATTAAGCAAGAAAATCAAATCTTTAAAGTCGATGCATGAATTCTTAATTTTATAAGTTGTATACCAAATATTATATACCAAAGATTCAATTTTATTGCTTGATTTATTGAGTACATATCTGGCACGGAAAAATTTATTCATGCGGCCTCTCCGCGTCAGAAATGTTTGGCAAAATTCATCATTTACACAATTAACTGAATGTCATGTTACATACTCATAAGACCCTAATCTGCCGTGCAAAACAAGACAGCGGTAACTTCATTTTGGATTTGCCCCTCGATTCACAATTGTTTCCAATATATTTAAATGCAAAACAAATACGTATCAGGTGACAAATCCCAAATGTAGTTACCGCTTTCTTGTTTTGTACGGCGGTAATGTCAACACAAAAGCTTCTTAAAACAACACTAATAGATTACTTCATCTTCGTTATGAATAATAATATCGATTAATCTGTCGCTTTTCATCTGAAACGTCTTTTGCGGACTTAAGAAGAAATGATTGTTACATAAATAGAAAAAAAGTCTTGATGCATGCCTAAAAATGGGCTTTCTTCAAGGTGTTATATAAAGAAGTCCAGTTCCGCTAAAAACCAGCCTAGGATAAGAGCCTTCAAACCAGCCACCATCACAGAAAAAAATATTTAGCATACGTGGAAAATTTGACGAAATAAAAAGACTGGAATTCAGGTATTTAGTAATTGATGATCTGCAATAAATTTCTGTCTTAACTGAAAGTAAGAAGCATATTTATACTAAAAGTATGGACCTCCTCACCCCTTAAACGAGAGAGTTCTACCCTGAAATTAATAAAAATGAAAAAAAAAGATATTTCTTATAAAAAATCTTTTTGTATTTTCTATAAATACGCAAGTAGAGCGCTTTGGCTGCATTAAAAACCTCAAACACTCACTGTTCTGGTTTTTTAAACACCACTGGACGACAACCGGACAAAAAGTATGAGAGTTATTTGAAAATGTGGTTTTACTAAAAATATATAATCAGAAAATGCATCTTCGATGTCTATGTAGTTTATAAATTTATGATTAGAAACATTCAAAATTAAAAAATATTTTCAATTTTTAAGGCTTGTTGCTAGAATTGAATTATTGAAAGTTTAAAGGCTTCAAAATAAAAATTGTTTAATTTTAATGGCTTTCGGATAAAAAAGAAATGTTGTAGCTATTATGATTTCTTTAGTTCAAAATTAGTAAAAGTAGGCGGCAGGCGCCTACAAAAAGGGGTTTCGTAGCCTTCTCATCATTTCCCTCACTTCCCCTCACTCCCCAACCCCTCTCTTTTCCTTCCACCCCTTCCCCTCATTTCCCATCCTTTCCCCTCGCTTCTCTTCACTCCCCCTCACTTTCTCTTGCCTTGATTCATTTCCCCTAACTTCCTCTCCCATTCCTCAATTCTCCTCATTACCCTTACTTTTTCACTCCCCCTCATGTCCACTTACTTCTTCTCCCCTAATTACCCCTTACTTCCCCTGATTTCTTCTTGATTTCCCTCACTATCACTACGAAACCTTAAAAATCATCAAATATGACAACTCGCCTCTTCTTTTCTTCAGAAAGTTACTTTTAAGAGCGTAAATTTCCGACGGATCCTTTGAATATTGCCTTATTTTCAAAGCTCTAAATTGAAAACTTAAAAATTTGGAAACTTTACAATATAATGACTATATCTACTCAGATTTCCCAAAACTTTTATTATAATCAAGGGAGATCTGGAAAAGTATCGGGCGTGATAACTGAATAAAACAGAATTGATTAAAGATAAAAAACTTATCGGATTGAACTTATTAGATTAGAGACATCCGTAGTGATGACATTCAAAGCCTTATAAAAAGTGATTGTCGAGTTGGAGAAAAATAAAATGAATTTACCAGCCTTTTTGAAATTTGACAGCTTCTCTTACACTTATGAGCCATATACATTTATACAATTTGTATTAATACTAGCTAGAATTTTTCATAAGTCGATTTTCGATGTGCGACGAAGGCCGGGATGAGGATCGACTTCAATAACCTTTCTCCCCTCCTTCAATCTTGAAACCAGTCAAAAAAATTGAATAAGAAATAAGCAATGATCACCGTAAACTTCCTTTAACAAATTATACGCTTCTGTAAGAGATTTTGCAAGTTTCACAGCAAACTCCATCTTCACGCGCTGTTCCGTTGGAGCTCAGGTAGACGGTCAACATCGAACAAAGGTTACTCTCGTATTGAGGGTCTTACAACTTTGAAATTTGGAGGGCAGGGGGGAAAAGAACACAGATCAATATCAGACCCTGCTTGTTGTTGCCGAGGCCCCAAGTAAGCGGAAAAAAATCACTCCGTTTTAAAGCAACACCTCGTACAAGCATTGAAATGGATAGATGTAGAGGATACAGAATGTGGGCAGGGGGTGTAAGGGACCAAAAAGTTAGGTACTTTGTCGATAGAGGGAGTAAGGATGGAGAGGAGGAGATTCTTATGAAGGGTGGATGATACAGGGGAAGGTGTGTATATAGTCCTCTTGTAAGGATAAAATGATAATGAGTAGAGTAGATAGTAAGGGTAGAGCCATAGAGGATATAGAGGATCAGAGGGGGTATCGATTAAGGGGGTAAGAAACAAGACAATATTCTGAGGCGAGAATTAGAGGGTGGGACCCACTTCTCAAGGGTGGCCCACTATTGGTGCCACTACCCTATGAATTCTTAAAAAGAACTTAAGATATTAATTTTCAGCTTTACAAAATATTTATTACCAACACGAAGATCCACTGAAGACATAATCTCTGCACTCGAGCGATGTTAGTCACATTTTGTTGCTAAACTCTCGAGTTGATGGATGCTCATAAGACGAACCTCCCGCATCGTGTAAATTGCATAACGCCGTTTATCCTCAATCATATGCCAAGCTCTACATAAAACTATATATGGAAGACTGAGCAGCATGTAAAAGCAGGTAAATCTGTTAGAGTTGTACTCGGAACCCGCTGTCTGGAGTAATTAGTCGCTACATCGTGCTGCCTCATTCCAGCGAGTCAAGTCGTGCGATTCATTGAGTAATGGGGCGCGCGCACAATGAGCTGAGAATCATCATGTTGGCACTCATACCTACATTTTTCAATTACAAGAAGCGAGTTTTCAACAATTACAGAGACTCTATTAATTATCGAGAATTGCAAACAAGCTATCTTAATGTACCCATTGTCTGCAAGTAAGAAACAGGCGTTAATAAATTATTTTCCTCGAAATAAGACTCGTTAAATGCTTAAAAAGAGTTAAAAGACTTGAAACAGTTGTGAAAGCAACCGAGGAGCAAAGAGCGTCTATAAATTATTTTCTTGCAGTGCAGAGTAGTATGATACGTATAATAAATTCAATTGAATATATTCAATTCATTTATATCAAAATTCTCACTGGATTATAAAGTATACTACCGTCGGATAGTATTGGACCACTAACCTAGTGACCTGTTAAAAATGAGCCTTGACTTTGAAAGGTGATAGCGCCGTCTACAATAGAGATACAAGTATTTTTAAAATCGTTCAAAAGGTTTCTGAAGTTCTACGTTGAATGAAGTCTAGTTGAAGAATTTTGGCTTTAGGGTATTGAATTCGTACGCGAGAAAGACAAAAAAAAAGTTCCAATTTTCAAAGAATTTTGTACTTTAAGTTCAGCTCTTGGCAGCACGTAGAAAAATGAATTTATTAATTTTTTTATTTTACAAAAGTAATTTTTAGAATTTTACCTGTTTATTTGAGTCATTAAACATTAAAAAATATTTACGGCTTCATGAAATAATAATTTTTTTGTGTGAGCCTGCTGAATTTAAAATACATTACCGTACCGTGATTCAAAGATACTGTATTTGAATTATTATTGTATTATTGTATGACTGTTTTTAAAATAACTTTCTTGAGTGAGTCCGCTAAATTTAAAATACATTACTGCACCGTGATTCGGCGATACTGCAATGTATTTTTGTAACGCAAGCACGGAATGTTCGATTTTCGAGACATGTATAGCGTGCGGAAAGTGACCTATTCCGAAACCGTGGGAAAAAGCAGTTATAAAAAGACTGTATTAACTGCTGTACTTGCGCTCCTTGAGCAAGATTACTTTTTCTAGCTGCTGCCCTTGCGCACTTTAAGCAAGATTATTCTTTATAGCTGTTGCACGTGTGCATTTCAATTCAACACTACTTTCCAGGACTGCCGGGATCATTACCTCACTTCATTTTGAGTTGACACTTGACAGACTGATTGTGAGTAGTGAATAGTGATTGGACCAACTCGAAGTCATGAGTTATCATAATTTACTGATAAATTACTATAAATTACCGATAAATTACTAACAATTTCCAAAAAATTTGAAAATTGTTGACTACCTGCAATTACCGGAAATTTTGTAAATTTTTTTGTTTTTTCCGAAAAGCTTTGGATACCTTCAATTTTCGGAAATTTTTGGTATTTTTTGTTAATTTTACTATGAATTTCCGAAATTTTCGGAAAATTTGTTTTTGTTGTTTCTCAAACCGAAAATTCGCTACATTTGCTATAAAAAATATCGTGTGCAACAGTTGCTATAAGTGGGCAGTTGTATTTTGGTGAAGTTTACAGTACTTGCTTTTTCATGTCTGGCCTTCGACTTGCCTCCAATTCCCCCCCGAAATGCTTACAACTCCCCTTCGATTCGCCTCGGCTCATACAGAAAACTTCACGCTGGTATGGAATCGCTTACTTTCCGCACTTGTATCACTATGTACTATTAAATGTGGCAAGCTCGCACAAAGAAGTTATTATTTCACGAATCCGTGAATATTTTTGAATGGCCAACGTCTCAAACGAAAAGTGAAATCCTGAAGATCACTTTTATAAAATATAAAAATTAATAAATTCATGTTCTTAGCCTCTGCCAAGAGTTGAAGTTAAAGTACAAAATTTCTTGAAAATCGGAATTTTATTTTTGTCTTTCTAACGTGCCGTTTCAATTCTCACCAAAAATATTTCAATGAGGGCTCATTCAACTCAGAATTCAATAAAGTTTCCAACGGGCTTAAGAAATATTTTTATTTCTATTCTGACGATCGAATATGTCTATTTGATTTACTAAGGAAAAAAATGTTGGTCACTTTTTCGGCTCGCCCCTTGAATGAAAGTCATTATATAAAAAAGTGATTTGAAAGGGATGTGACGTTGAAAATTTTGCAACGCCCAAGAGTCAATTTTAAATATGAAATAAATGGATCTCAGGCACTTCGGGGACCGCACGATGCTCTACGACCCGATTCGTTAACATTCTTATAATTTAATTTTAGGTTGATTCATTTTGATTTTCATTTTTTTGTATATACCGCCTCCTCGGAATCAACATCGTCGATGGACAACGAGGGACATCGAGAGTTGAAGGACATAATCTGTCCCTCAATCATAGTCGAGCCTCCCATACGCATCCCACTAGAAAAGACCAGGGTTGCGTCCAATGAAAACCGCGCGTTGAGTTCGAGGAGAATACCGACTCGATAAGCGGAATTTCAGTTCGAGACTCGGTCTCTCTTTGGTTGTGGACTCCAAAGTAGTCGTTAAGTTACGAAATCGCTCTTGAAATTTCAAGAAAATCAGTTGAAAGTCTCATAAAGTTTCTGTTGACCAAGAAATTCCTAATATTAAAAATAACTTTTTTAGCTGACCAAGAATTTCTTGAAATTAAATTAAATTTTTGTTGACAAAGAAAGTCCTAAAATTAAATCATTTTGTAGTTGACCAAGAAAGTCAAAATTCCATTTTTCCTAGAAAACTGAAAAATTAAATGATGGCCAAGAAAGCTGAAATTCTATTTTAGAAACAAATTCGCACGAGGCTGCAGGATTTCCCACGACTAGTCGCTTTTATAAATATTATGATTACTTGAAATTCGTTGTTTTGAACTGCCGTTATGAATTTTTATATGATTGGTTGTCTCTTTGATTACAATATGTGTATTTCCCTTTGTCTAGTTGCACTCCAAAATTGAGCCCCCAATATTTTGTTGTTCCCTGAAATAGTTGCAACCCAAATTAAGTGATTTATCCCTTATTTCTCAGAATAGTCTTTGCCCCCCCCCCCCTTTTACTTTTGTGAAACCAATTAGTCGCCCCGACCCTAACCCCAATTTTCGAGCACGTGGAGTATCGAGAAAAGAATTGATTGTGGTTAATTTAAGAAATATTTTGATTTGTAATATCACGGCGTTATTAAAAATGTGTAAAATCTAAGAGATAGGTTCATATTTATTCTCTTTGAGAAATTCAGAATTTTTATTCGAAAGTTAAAATTTGTTTAGAAAAGATACTGTCAACAGAAATGAGCCTTTGATTGCATTGGATAAATCAGACTTTTTAATTGCTATTTTAACCAATCGAGTTATTATTTGTAATGCTAAGAAGCCTTTTCTTCCTTTGCGAACCATCCCCTCTACCGCTTTCGTAAACCGTTGAGCTAGCCAGATGTGAAGATAAATTCGCACCGGTACATCGTAACCTCAAAATTGTCGTTTTTTTAAGATTAGAATTTGAAATTAAAAATTCGAATCATTTTGATTCCTTTTGAGATTTCGCTCAATTTGTCGTTAGTTTGTTGTTTCTTCCCCAAGAAAGGTCTGGCGCCCGGCATAATTTGTTGTGTTAAATTAAATTCGAGGTTACGGTGCCGAAGATATATTATTCCTTCGTTTTCACACAAAGGAAGTAATATTATAGCGAAAATCTACAAAATAACTGTTAATTTATCGAAAGTTTGGAGAAAGCCAATAAAACATTCTCGCATCTTAATCGCAGATTTACGAAAAATATTCGGGCATTTGGTAATCATTTGTATGTTTTTGGGGTAGAGAAATGAGGGTATATGGTATAGCGGACCAGAGAGTCAGATAGATGGTCGATAAAGGGTGTAAGGGTTGACAGGGTGCGATTTTTATGAAGGGAGAGAAGCATAGGAGATGGCAATACAGTGGTTAGGTAAAGAGGGTGTATGCAGGCATTGAAGGGTTAGAACGTAGAGGGTAGGGGGTAGATAATGAAGGTAGAACCGTAGAGGATATAGGGAATCAGAGGGTCAGAGGGGTTTCGATAATGGGAATATGAGCAAAAAGAGGTGTAGCTTCATAAATGCAGGGACGCAAAAGGAAACAAGAATCCTGTGGCCAGGTAAAGAGAGTAGATGCAGAGTAAATAGGCACATACGTTGATAGTGGTGGATATAAATATAATTGGGGTGGAGGGTATGGGGACGAGAGCGCCAGGTACTTGGTCTATAGAGGGAGTATAGGGTTGAGAGAAGGAGATTTTTATGAAAGAAGGGGAGCATGAGGAAAGATAAGGATACTGTGGCCTAAAGAGGGTGGATGCGGAATGAATAGGCACATAAGTGGATAGAGGTAAAGGATCTAGAATGAGGGTAGAGGGTATATAAATCGAAAGGGTCAGGTACATGGGTGGTAGAAGGAGTAAGTGTAGAGAGGTGGAGATTTCCATGAAGGACGGGGAGTATGAGGGAAGATAGAGATACAGTGGCTGGGTAAAGAGGGCGGATGCAGCGTAAATAGGCAATGGAGGCATAAGACGTTATGGGCAGAGGTGGGTAATTAGGGTAGAGCCGTAGAGGATATATGGTATCAGAGGAAGATGGTGGGAATGAGGTAGAGGCGAGAAACTCGTATAAGTGTATAGGGGTAAAGAGCAGAGAGAATAATACGGAAGAGGATTTAGTGAAGGGTAGCCTGATGGACAGAAAAAGTCATGAGAGAGTTAAAACATATTAGGGGCCTTCCATAAATTACACAAAACATTTCAGGGGGTGGGGGTCTATCACAGTGTTACATCAATCATTGCGAAATCGTATCTTCGTTTATTGCGATAAGAGTGGATCGAATGGTATAAAAGGGGGTAGCATCGAATAACACGAAAGTGGGATAATAATCGACATAATAGGATAGAAATGGATAGAATTTTTAAGCAAAAGAACTAGTATCAAAAAAGGAATAGGAAGATAGCACTTTAGAATATGATATTATGATAAGGATTTGAAGAGTAGAATATAATATAGCACATTTGAGAACAGAAGTTGGTGTACGAAGGAATAAATTGAAGGAAAGGAGTAGAGACTGTATTCTCTTATTACATACTATCAGCGTGACACGTTCGGCTCTAGCCTCGTTATACTTGCAACGATCAAGGAATTTATATAGCAAGGGTAAGTAAGGGATGTGTAGGAGGGAGGATAGGTCTTAGATCCCTCTTTAGCTATAATCCCAGGTGAAGAGCTTCAGAGTCATCATACATCACAATTCACACATAAAACGACAGTGTTGTCAAAGAAAATGATATCCTCTTCATATTTTGATATTGATGGTAGTAATTATTAAAATTGCTAGGAGATTCGTTTAGATTATGTCGTGATCACTGGTAAGCATTTTCGGTATTAAACACCTTGCCATCGTGAGCGCACTAAATGCTATTGGTCTGTAATGTGGCACGTTATTGGTACATAAACTTACAGTGCTCGTAAATGTTTAGCTGCGTGCGTGCACGAGCATAATCAGGAAGATCCTGTATCGGAATGGTATAGATGGAACATAAATATAACATGAAGCTTTCACAGTAATAACAATCGATCCCTTGAGGGTTATTTGTATAACTGTGTCGTTAATGAAATCGTATTATCGTCAACAAATATCTCTTCTCCATCGAATTATCTACTCAACCTGGTATTGTTTTTTCCTGCGTTTTCCCCATGTTCGTTATTTATTCATGCACATTGTACGTATCCGATTCATGATAATCTTGTCACTGCAAATGGAAAATGCTGGATTCATGCAGTATGTCGATGTAACTGAAACAAATTACTGAATATGTATGATCTGAAACTAATTGCCTTTATAATTGGTATATTCTCTGTTCATATTTTGTTACATGATGATTAATTCGTGCCGTGTAATGCATAGGTTTAACTTCGAAAAATCGCTAAAATTAATTATGTTTTCATTCAATATGGTGAAAAATCCAGTGGAAGTCAGGTCGTTTATTGCACTGTAAAATGCCGATCCTCGAAAGTACGCCGTATTCGGTGTAGTTTTAAGTTGCAACATTTTTAAGATATGAAAAGAAATAAAGACCTAGTGAAAATTTCCGTTGTTTGAAATGAGATGCAACAAATTTCACACCAACGATTTTCTGTGTGTTCACTTTCATGACTTTTGCGAATTTTTGAGAGAACGATTTGAAACCAACATCTTCTTTCTAGTCCAAAAGTAAAATATCATCCGGGGGGGGGGAGGGGGGTCCAAAAAGTTTTTTATTTCTAACCCAAAAAAAAGATTAAAAATCT
>JAUMHM010000050.1:10168992-10181713 GCA_032362435.1 Melikaiella ostensackeni | reverse complement strand
AAAATGTTTACCTGAGAAACACAAGATGAGAATGTGAACCAAAGATAGACTGGATTCTCCTCGTTTATAAATAACAAAAAAGGGATAAATAAAACTCCAAGAATCGATCGTCTATGTTTGTCATTGTGTACTTTATCAAAATACACAATGAGAGTTGAAAATTTAATTTTTTGAATTAAAGTTGTTCTGCGTCAACAGAATAATAATTTCTACCATTAATAGTCCAACATCTAAATTCTCTGAATATCTTGCCAACATTTTAAAAGTTCTAACAGATAAATCTAAATTAATTGTAAAAGATAGCTGGCAGTTTGTCAATGACATTAAAAAAATTTAAATGCCTAAACAACATTCGCTTATTTCTTTAGATGTGGTTAACCCATTTTCTTCAATACCGATAAACCTAGCTCTACAAATTATCAAAAACAAATGGGATGAAATAGCTCCATATACTTTAATACCAAGAGATGAATTTTTGAATGTAATTGAGTTCTGTTTGAGATCTACTTAGTCCAAACTTAATAATAAAAATTATAAACAAATGGAAGGAGTGGCCATGGGATCTCCGCTCTCTCCTGTGACAGCGGACATTGTACTGAATACTCTGGAAATTTATTATCTTTCTACTTTAAATTTTGAAATTCCGTTATATAAAAGATACGTTGATGACATTTTTATGATCATTCCAGAATCAAAATTACATAAAGTTTTAGAAATATTTAACTCTTCTGACTCAAACCCCTTAAATTCACTTTTGAAAAAGGAAAAAACTATGCATTACATTTTTTAGACGTATCTGTTATTCAAAAAAGAAATGTAGTCTATAAATTTGACTGTTTAAATTGTGACTGCTGTTATGTTGGACATACTACTAGGCCCTTACATTATAGAGTTAAAGAACATACGCGTCGTAATTATAATACCGATTATGTCACTGCACTTGAAAGACACAGAATTGAAACTTTACATGATTTTGATTTTAAACACCCAAAAATTTTAGCTTTTGAGAAAAAGCTTAATAAGCGTTTAACTATTGAATCTTATATAATTAAAAAAGAATAAAATCTGTTAATCTTAGATTTGAAAATTCCAAACAACCTAATTTTTACATTTCTTTATGTAACCTTTAATTTTTTTGATATAACTTAATTTTTATTTATTTATCACTATTTACATTTTTTTTTAAATTTTTATTTCTCACAATTTTGTCCTTTTCAAAAAATGTTTCATTCTGATGTCTTCAAGAACACCTTCGTTCATGTCTATTAATGATTGCTTTTCGAGCGCACGTGGGTCTGTGACGTCATACATCTATCCCTTTTTTGTTATTTATAAACGAGGAGAATCCAGTCTATTTTTGGTTGACATTCTCATCTTGTGTTTCTCAGGTAAACATTCTTATGAATTATTTGTACTGCTTATTATTGTTTCTATTTATTACTAAAAGATTTTTAGCCACCATATTTATTATTGTTAAAACTCGTATTCGTCCATTATTGTTCTTATTGGTTTTTGTAACATTATTGACCACACTGATTATTTCTAATATTTAACCTTTTTAAATTGAATTTGTAAACGAATTGTTTTGATATTGTTATTGAGAAAGATCTTTTTGTTTGGTTTGTATTTAACATGTCAACTTTCTTATAATAAATAATATTTTAACAGGCTTGAAAAGGGACCACATTTGGTCCGAAACGTTGCCATTGGTTTTTCAAACAAATAAAGTTGTTGTTTTTTTTGTAATGACCTCTCCATCCGAAGACTGCTACAGCACATCACTCAAATGTCGAAACTTAAGAAAAAGATGTATTTGTGTTGTGTTTTTTTGAGAAAAATATATATGTTTCTGTAAAAAATGTATAAAAGTGAGTATAAAGTGATTATAATTCTGTGGGAAACCCGAAACGTGAAAGAGAATCAGTTATTGAAATAAAAATGTTTGACTATTTTTTTTTGTGGAAAAATACAAAGATTTTCTGGTCTCCTCCGACTGAATTTTACTTTTGGACTATAAAAAAAATATTTTGCAAAAGGTTTTAAATCATTTACTCTTAAATTCGGAAAAGTCATCAAAGGAAACAGGGATCATTCACAAAATACGTGACTCGTTTGGATGGCGGGAGGGGGGGAGGGTCTGTGAAAGTATCATTCTCCATGTTAAGAACAAAGAAAAACGTATCACGCATGGGGTAGGGGAGGTTAAGAATTCCTGAAATATGCATCATGTATTTTGTGAATGACCCCGCAATTACTTTTATGACTTGTCCAAATTTTGCGGTGAATGGTTTAAAGCCTTTTGGAAAATTTTCTTTCTAGTCCGGAAGTAAAATAAATCGAGAGAGACTCAAAAAGTTTCATATTTTCCCACAAAAAACATGAAAAAAAATTGAAAATCTGTAAAAATCACGTTTCTAACTAATTATATTCTGGTTTTGTTGAAACCACGTATACTAATGTATTTTGTCGTGCTGATTACGAATATAACCTCAAAAATATTTGCAAATGATATTTTCAAAATCCATTCGAAAAAATAGTTATCAAATTGCCAAAAATAGCAATTAATGGTAATTTCTCGAGCTTTGAAAGGAGTTGGGTGTGACAGAACATCCCCTTTTCCTTTTTCGGCTCGAAAAATTAACATTTTCAATAAAAAATCATTCATAGGAGTTTATAATTTATTGATGAAACACAATTTATTTAACTTGTCATAATTTTAATGTTATTTATAGCAATTTTTTAATGTTTACTGTTCTGGCATTTGAAATTAAGCACCTGTTAAATATTAAAATTGATCACCAATTAGTGAAATTCATTAAAATAATTCGAATATATAAATATTCAACAATTATTAAATATTTGAACGACTTACCTTTCTTTCACAATAATACATTTCTTTGAAGTATTGTTTCGTTCTGCAATTTGATATGAAAAAAAATTTGATTAAAAAATTTTTTTGTATATTTTTGAGAAAAATACAAATGTATTTGTCAAAAATTTATTATAGTGAGTATAAATTGATCATAATTTTGTGAAAAAACCAGAACGTGGGAAAAAAATCAGTTATCGAAAGAAAAATTTATGACTATTTTTGTGTTTTTTTGTGTCTCCTGATTGATATTTTACTTCTGAACTAGAAGGAAGAGTTTGCGAAAGGTTTCAAATAATTTAATCCAAAATTTGAAAAAGTCTTCGAAATAAACGATTACTTTCATGCCTTTATTCTGCTGTTTCAGTGACGAGAACTAGAAATTCTAGTCGTCCTTTTACTAGAGAATTAGTAGAAATTACAGAAGTTGTACTTATTTAAATGTTTCAATTTTAAATTACCCAAGACATCTCGATTCCTGTTCATAAATTTTGAAAAATTTCAAATTTTTTAAACTCAAACTTGTTTAGTTTTCAAGGATTTCAGCTTGAAATTTTTCAAACCTTGAAACTTTAATTTGTATAATATTTAGCGTTTAAATTTCGAATTGCATTCCTCATTGTTATAATTGATTTCTCGTGTAACTTAAACATTTTTTTGAAGTTATTTGAAAAATTGCACATTTCGCATTTGAAATTTGTTTATTCTTATTTGTCAGGAAAATAATATACAAAATATCTGGATGACGAAGGACTGAGGTTGAGGATTCTTTATTTATGAATGCTATGAGATTCAATTTTTCTTGCATTTTAATCCTTTCAGTAGTTTGAAAAATTTCAAATTTTCACAACTGAAGAAATTTTTTTTGACTAGTTTCTTTCTAAATTAATTGACGTCTTTTGAATTATTGTATTTAAATTGTACCATATACCTTTAAAATCCAATTAGTCTAAATTTAGAAAAACATTCATATTTAGGAAATTTTCATTTACAACGTTTTGAAGTCAATATTGTATGCATCTAAAATGGTTAAATTTAGAACATTATCAAATAAAAAATTTATATTTGAAAGTCTTTATATACTTTCGCCATGAAATTGGTCAATTCTTTTTATATCCAAGTTGAACTGTAGGTACTATTTTCAAGGTTCTAATAGGTACCTACTAGTTTCAGGGTATATTTTAAATTGTCCAATTTCCGAATGCTCGAATTTCAAAAAGTCTTACATGCAATAAATTCGATAATTTTGAACGTCGCAATTTGAATCATGCAATTTCAAAAGATTAATATGAAATTTCTCTTCTTAAAACGTTTTCAACTGAAAATTGGTCAATCAAAAAGGGTTCCTATTTTTAAATTTTCAAACTTTAATACGTTATTGTAAATTATTCTACCTCAATCGTTTTCAATCTAAAATTAGTCTGATTTTAAAGTCCTTCGGCTGAAAATAATGTTCATCACTGTAAAAACTAGAGTTCTCTTCTTCGAAGTGTCGAGGTGTCCTATTTTTGAATAGAATAACTTCATGCTGTTCTCTTAAATGTAAAACAAATGACTCCGAGATCCCACCAGTAGTCTCACTTTAAGACTGAAGTGAATTAATTTAGTACCACTCAAGACTATTTTCTTCTGAGTCTTATTTTAATACCTAAAATGAGCCCTAAAATAATACTTTTTGCAACAACCACCTCTAAAGTTTCACTTCATGTTCCTCTGAATGATGCGTAAAGTAGCTCTTTTCAATACAGTGACCTCACAGTGTGTGAAGTGGCTAATTTACACACCGCCGGCCATTATCGCGCATGCACACCTTGAAAAAGCAATTTTACACACGTACTGCAAACAATATTGTCCAAAATGATTCTGAATCCAAAATCATTCTGATATGCAACAAAAATTATACTAAAGTCAAGAGAATTTTGATCGACCGGAATGAATGATCGATTTTTGGGATCATAATGATCTGATTCGAGGTCATGTATCAAGTCAAGCCAAGATGGCCAACCTTCTTGAAGTACTTCGGCTCTTAAGAGAGCTTTCTATGATTTCTAATCGGGTAGTGTATTTGAAATGTTAAGAACTAACGAAACTTGATAACAAAATATATCTCCTGTTAAGGACGTTGGATGAAGCGCACTTAGAATTTTTTTTTGGTTGCCCCCAATTATAAACACGGCCCTGACCCCATGCTCATTCTCGAAAGTATATAGTAGGATAAATAAACAATAATAAATAAATAATAAATAAATAAATGATAGATGGCGAGTGTCAAACACACTTGACTTCAGTCATATTTTACAGGCACAACACCGACACTAAATAAAAAGAAAACACTCTGTATAGTATCCTTCCACAAACTGAACTTGACAATTATGAAGTAAATTTCACGATTCAATGAGAAACAAGAGTGAAAAATACTTCTTAATTTTTTGAAAACTACGCGACGGAAGATGACAGATGAAGAAGTAAGAGAAACCGATCTAGCAGCGCGTTCACAAGGCGGTAGCGGACACTTTTTGTACTGAAATGATAAAATCACAGATTAACCAGAGAATCGCGGTCGTTTATTCATCTTTTTCCCCAAAACTTATTATCGGAATATATAAATTGAAACTAACAATTTCTGCTATACACATGCATCCTGAAATTATTTTTTGCAGAAATACAAAGATAAGATACTATTTATGAAGTTATTTACTAAGTTTAGACAATTATTAATTGTTAACTTCACAAGTCACTTTCCTTTATGAATAAATAAATTTACCAAGCTTGTGAAATTATTTATTTATGAATACACAAGTCTTCGTTCTTTATAAATAAATGGAAAAATAAATTCACCAAATTTTCGAAATTATTTATTTCCAAATTAACAAGTCCATTTTTCCGAAAAAAATTAATTCCCTAAGTTGTCAAATTATTTATTTATGAATACATAAGTCTTTGTTCTTTATGAATAAATAAATGAATTTGCCAACTTTTCGGAATTATTTATTTCCAAATTCACAAGTCACTTTCCTTTCATAAATAAATTTACCAACCTTGTGAAATTATTCATTTATGAATTCCCAAGACTTTATCCCTTATGAATAAGTAAATAAATAAATTTACCAACCTTGCGAAATTATTTATTCCCGAATTCACAAGTCTCTTCCTTGTAAATAAACAAAAAAATCTAAGTTTTCAAATTATTTATTTATAGATTCACAAGCTCATTTCCTTTTTAAATAAAATGATTCACCAACCTTTTGAAATGATGCATTTATAAATTCACAAGTGTCTGTACATTATGAATAAATAAATGAATGAATTTACCAACTTTGCGAAATTATTTATTTCCAAATTGTTGGTAAGTTTATTCACTTATAGAGGAAAAAGGCTTGTGAATTTGGAAATAAATAAATTCACAAAGTTGGTAAATTTCTTTATTCATTTATTCATAAAAGAGAGACTTGTGAACTTGGAAATACATAATTTCGCAAAGCTGGTAAGTTTAGTTATTTATAAAGGAAATAGGCTCGTGAATTTGGAAATAAATAATTTCGTGCAGTTGGTACATTCGTTTATATATTTATTCATAAAGAACAGAGACTTGTGAATTTATAAATAAATAGTTTTACATGGTTGATAAAGTAATTTATTTATCAAGGAAGTAGCCTTGTGAATCTATGAATGAACAATTTCAAAACTTAGAGAATTTTTTTATTTATTTACAAGAAAGAAACTTGTCAATTTGGAAATAAATAATTTCGCGAAGTTGGTGAATTTATTTATTTATATATTTATTTGTAAAAGGGAAGTGACTTGTGGAGTAAGTAATAAATAATTTGACAACTTAGGGAATTTATTTGTTGATAAGACATGGACTTGTGAATTTGGGAATAAATAATTTCGCAAATCGGGTAAATTTATTTCTTCCTTTATTCATAAAGAACAAAGACTTGTGTATCTATAAATAAAAAATTTCACAAGGTTGGTAAATTCATTTGTTTATAGAGAAAATTGAATTGTGAAGTCAGCAATAAATAATTTGACAATTTAGGGAATTTATTTGTTTATAGGAGATAGACTTGTAAATTTGGAAATAAATAATTTCGTGAATTTGGTAAATTTAATTATTTATTTATTCACGAAGAACAAAGACTTGTATATTTATAAATAAATAATTTCACAAGGTTGGTCAATTTATTTATTTATTCATTCATAAGGAACAAAGACTTGTGAAGTTAGCAATAAATAACTGTTTAAATTTAGTAAATTTATGCATTCACAAATGACTTTTGAACTTCTGCAAAAAAAAATTCAGGATGCATATTTATAACGCAAATTGTGAGTTTTTACTTAAATATTCCGATAATTATTTTTGAAGAAAAACATAAATTACCGACCGCGATTCTCTAGGTAATCTGCGATTTCATCATTCTAGTACGAGAAGTGTCCGCTACCGCCTTGCTCGGTGTTGATTTCAGCGTTTTATAAAATGAATATTTTCTATCAAAATATTCATTTTCTCATAAAGAACGCGATGCATTTCACGTTATAAGGATTCTAGAATTTTATCAGTCCCCGAATACTGGTTGAGTTTTGTCTATTTATCCTACAATCTACTTTCGAAAATGAAAATGGGGTTAGGGCCATGTTCATAATTGGGGACAACCAAAAAATTTCTAGGTCCCCCTTTATGAACGCGGTTAGATAAAATATTTAGGTTATGACATTCGCGCCAAAAACTGGCGGCCATTTTGTTTAGTCTGACAGATGACCCTGAAAGCAGGTCAAAATGATCCGAATGGACAAAGCATTATGATTTCGAGAGTCAAATGATCGCTGGAGCAAAATGCTCTGCAACAATAATGATCTTTTTTTTGCACTGAGGGTTGCGAAGCGTAAAATTGTGCCTGAAGTTATATTAAAAGTACTCCAAACGTTAATCCATCACAATTTAGTCAAGGCAGACTCAGAATTTATTTGATCAAAGGAGAAATGAGAGAAAAGAAAGTGATGAGGAGAGGGGGGGGGGGAGGCAAAAAATTGAGTATACAGGTCCAGAAATTTTTTTTCTTTCTAATTTTACCGCTAGATTTCAGGAAACTGTAAGCGGAAAAATGAAAAAAAATCGAGTATTCAGAACTAGCAACATTTTTAACTTAAATTTTGCCGCTAGGTATTAGGGAAATCCTAATGGAAAAATAAAAAAAAATCGAGTACACAGGTCTGTCATTTTTTTGTTTTGCCGGAGTCGTATAATATTGGCGGGATTCTAAATAACTTCCAGCGTCAATATTCATAAAATTATCTGAAAATTTGACTCAAAAAGTCTTTCTCCGACGGGTGCTGCAAAAAACAGTGTATTATACAACTGATACTCGTGCTCATACTGGTGTAATTGCAGCACCTGCCTGCGGCTCATGCTGCTAACTTCAAACTCGTAGTAATCATCCGTTTTACGCGCTTGTATCACAAATAACTTTTGTGATTTTTAAAAGCATTAGATGTGAAACTGTATCCCTTTTGGATTATTGAATTAAGACTTGAAATATTTTCCTCATTTATTTTCTTGATTGTTAGTTATTACATAATTACATTACATTTTTATAAAGTGAGGTAAATGGCAGCTTTTCTTATATACTCCCTCTCATCCCTAAATTATTTATTATTATTTTTTTTCACTTAATTACGTAATGCATTTTCCATTAGAAATAATCAAAGTATGACTTCGGAGTCTATTAAATAATAAAACTTTGGTACGAGAAAGTTGACTTTCTTAATAAGATTTGAATCCTTTCATCGATCGATTTTCATTAGAGATGGGACTGACAGCGGTCTGACCGTCATGCACCTGTCATTTACCACTCATGTGTTGTAAATGGTTAAATGCGGTAAAACTCAAATATGAAGATATAATGAATTAATAGTAATAAAATCCATTTTTCGATCATTTTTGCACGCCAGCTGCATTAAAATACATGAGTCATTGTGGGATGCCAAAAAAAGGACTGTAAATAATAAAGAAATACATATTTGAACTGCGACGTAACTAACAAATCTTGAACCTTTTACGCGGTGGGATTTTGAAAATACAAATTGCCAAGTTATAAACATTTTAACGTGTAATTCAAGAATATTTAGAACAAAATTTTTGTACTGAAAGTATTATAAAAAGAAAAAGAGCAAAACCTATTCCTTTCAATCGACTTCGCAAAATTTAACGGAAGGGTATTCAGGAATTAAAAAATTGAAGAATGTAAAACAAGAAATAGAAAGGATTCAAAAAAAATTCACTTTCAAAATGCTATATTGAATTGAATTACTGTGCCATTTCTTGTTAATTATGTACATATTATTATTATTATTATTATTATTAAAATATCTTATGATATAATCCCTATAAGAATCTGATACAACAATTAGGGAATAATGAAGATTTAATTAAATAATACAGTTTATTACTACCTCACAAGTAATAAGTTATGATTAAGAACATAATATTCGATCCGCAAATCTGCCTTTATACATTCCCTTCATTTTTGGGGCTCCTTAATTTGATTTCTTTTAATTCTATTCAGTAAGCTTAGTTGTAAGTTCTTATAATTTCAAAATTTTTCAAATTATTTGGTATTAATAGTTTTGTTATTTCTTTATGACCGAATCCATTTCAAATCAGGCGGAGTCTACACTTGAAGTCACAGAATCTCTTAGCGATAAACTATATTCTTTTCTAGAGGAAATTATGCGACACGTATTTTTCCGAATCGTGAAAAAAAGTTTTTCCACGAAGTTACGAGTATTTGAATTTTGACGCCGATTTTAAAAATGAACACAAATTTTTTCTTGGAACTTTTGTAGTTTTGGATCTGATTTAGATATTCTAATTTTCTTTTTGGATTCTGATGAGCCTTACAGTCCTCTTTACATATCCGTCGGAAAATTTGGAAAAAGATCAGAATGAACAAAATGGCGAAAATTTATTTGAAAATATAAAAAGTCGGTTTTAACAAAAAAACCACATTTATATTTTTTGCCAATTTTCTGTTCAATTTGTCCTTCTATAAGGAAATCATCCTGTGAGTTTTATGTGGGCTAAACAATTTTTGTGGCTAAGAGAATTTTTTTCCATAAAATCGAATCTTTGCAATTTTTCTCGGAAAAAACAAAATGTACCGAAAAGTATTAAGATAAAAGGTTCCAGGTCTAAAAAAAGTTCTACAAATTGTACCTTCTGCACTTTTGTGATATCTTGCATCGTTTACGAGAAAAATTCGAAATTTATATTTTTAGAAAGAAAAAAATTTTCCGGTCCTCAAAAATGGTTCAGCCCGCATAAACCATGAAGGATACTTTCCTAATGCAAGCGGAAACTGTAAAATAAGTATAGAAAAAAATAAAAAAAGCTGGAGTCTTCCAGAAAATCTTTTTCTCACGATTACAAAATTCGAAAAAAAAAAAAAAAATATTTTAGGAAACCCCACCTTTTTTACTTTTGTCCATAATTTTAAAGAGTTTTTGCTTACATAGGGAAGGCATTCTATAAGTTTCATGCGAGCTTAAGCATTTTTAATGACACGAGAATTTTTTTTCCTAAAATATAATTTTCTAACTTTTCTCGTAAACAATGCAAGATATCACAAAACTGCAGAAGGTATTTTTTGTAGACCTTTTTTAGAAGTACATTTTTTTATCTTAATATTATTTGGTGCATTCAGTTTTTCCGAGAAAATTGAAAAAATTCGTCTTTATGAAAAAAAATTCTTCTAGCCACAAAACTTGTTTAGCCCACATAAAACTCACAGGATGTCTTCCTCACAGAAGGATAAATTAAATGAAAATTTTCCAAAAAATATGAGCGTGGGTTTTTTGTTAAAATCGATTTTTCATATTTTCAAACAAATCGTCGATATTTTGTTCGTTTTGAATTTTTTAAAAGTTATTAGGTGGATACCGAAAAAGTACGGTAAAACTCATCAGGATCGGAAAATAAAATTATAATATGTAAATGAGATCGAAAATTGTAGAAGTTTGAAGAAAAAATTCGTGTATGTTTTTTTAAGTAGACGTCAAAATTCAAATACTCGTAACTTCGTGGGAATTTTTTTTTCTCAATTTTGAAGAATACGTGTCGCCTAATTTCCTCTAGAAAACAACATATTTTATCGCTGAGAGATTCTGCGATTTCAAGTGTAGAACCTGCCAGATTTGATATGGATTCGGTCTTATGATATCGCGAAAATAAGGCAAATTTTAATTTTTTTCAAAATTTTAAGTACCATTGACTTTTGATCGTAACAACTTAATATCAGCATCCCTGGTAAAAATTTCGGAAAGGAAATTTCGGATAGGTTTGTGCACGATTTTCTTTTAGATTTTTTCCAAGATGTCTATCTGAAGCTTTCATTTCTATCAGAAATTTTGATTCATTTTGACCGAAAACTTCAAGTTAGTGCAAATTGCTTGCAAATCGATTACAAATGAAATTAACAGCATTTTTTCTTAAAATATTATATTTATTTTTTATCAGAAATTTGAGGAAAGATTCGGATGCAGATCTCGGAAAAGTTCTAAGAAAATGAAAACGATTGGATAGCTTCGGAAAGAACTTTCTTTCAGAAATTTTAATCAGGGATGATACTTATAGAATTTGTTCCCTTCACGATGGAAAAATAATACATGGAACAATATCTAAGAAATCTTCTTTATAGTAAAAAAATACGCTTTCATGAAAGTTTTATAGCTACATATTCGACTGATTATTGGTGCTGAAATAATATTCAACTGATTATTCATAGAAACTTAAAAAGTACACTTTTAAAATCACCGCCTGATCCGCCTGAGATTTGAGGTTATAGTGCCTTGTTTTTACTTTCCTAGTAGAATTTCAAACTTTCAGAACAAATCCTTCTGTAATGATACTTTTATGGACATTAAACGTCACTTACATCATGAATTATCATTCAAAAAATGATAATTTCTTAAAAATATGAGTCTTACCCAATTTACCAGCTTGCGCTACAGAAAGAAAATCTCTGAATATTCTCTGGGGGAAAAGTCAGACCTGTTTTAGGCTATCTGCAGGCTCGATTTGAATGATTTCGTCTCTAGAGATGGCTTGAGAGATTTGAGTCCTTTTTTACGACTTGATTTATGGCAGACAAACCTTGAGGATACTGAAGTACGACAAGCAGTTAGAATATTTAAGGTCTCGCTATCATAAATCCTTCATGAAACTAATCCCTTCCAACACTTAAAAAATTATTATTTATTGATATGCATCTATTTATATGTGACAAACTATATATTTATATTTTTATACAATATTCCTCTGATGATGAATCTAAAAAAGCTATACGTGATGCACACAAAATAAGATATATTTCAAAATTTTCAAAGCAAATTTCACATATATGTAATTGCAAAAATCCACAGATTCTGATTTTTCAACCTTAGAATCTCTAATTGCGAAATTAAAACAAGAAATATTTCAGTTTTGAACCTCTTACATCTGGCCCTTGCAGTGCAACTTTAATACAAAAGAATCCTTTCTACCTGGTTCGCTAGCCAGATGCCGAGTAGGGCCTTCTCTTTCAAGACAGCTTCTGTGATTCCTTGCTATTCAGGAAAATTTCGATTGTATTTACAAAAACAAGTTTTTGAGCCTTTATAAACTTCATAAGGGCTACTTGGATCTCTAAAAAGTGCTCCTTAGGTACTTGTAGAGAAAATCTCAGAAACTTGACTGGGTCTGAGAACATTTAGAGAATTTTTAGCTTATTTGTATCGGTAGGGTTGACCCGTCATTACTGGCATTACCGGTAAGACCAGTAAATTTACCCGTCATACGGGTAAGGTCCCATCTCTAGT
>JAUMHM010000050.1:10154395-10168982 GCA_032362435.1 Melikaiella ostensackeni | reverse complement strand
ATGTTATTTTAGCCAATCTACGACGAAGTTAGCGTGAAATGCGGACAAAGTCTGGCATGCACGCCTAATTAAAATCAAAAGGCCTGCCAATCATAAAACGAATGGCTCATCTCGCGTTGCATATCGTGGAGTGAAGGGAAGATTTGCTCCTCCCGGCCTCTCTGCCTCCTACGAAGCTGCCACGACTATCAACCAACTAATCCTAGTGCACTTGCAAATACACGGACACAACACTTTGTTGTTAAACTGTAACAAAGAATCGGTAGAGTATATAAGCGTCATCGAGGATCATCTTCTCAGTTCGCTTTGGACTCTTCAGTCAAACAGCAATATGGATCACCTTCAGGTGGGTAAACCGTGAAACCACAAAGTAACCCTCGCCTCGCTAAAGCCCACTGGCATGGCGGTTAAACATAGAAGTGACAAGTTTTGTTGACTCAATGGTTAGGGAAGTTTATCTGGTTAGTGGTTTCTCTCCACTTAACGGTTGTTCAGTGCAATGTCGTGGATTGTGATTTTGGACCGTGACTTGCGAATGTGAGAAACCTTAGAAAAAGAAAATCTGTGAAGAATGAGGGCTGCCCCTTAAATTAGGATCCATCCATAAAGTACGTAACAGCTTTCATGGGGGTGAGGGTGAGGAAAAATGGTGCGTTCTGTTATATAATGGGGGTATCGACACTGTCACGTAATTTTTTTCCGAATCATCAAGTTACGAGATTTCTAGATGTTTCAAAATTTTGAAGGGATTTCAAAAGATTTCATCTGATTTCATGGGATCTCACAGGATTTTCCAGATTTCAAGGGATTTCACGGAATTTCAGAAGATTGAAGGGATTTCTAGGGATTTCAAGGACTGTTACAAAATTTAAGGAACTTCATAGGATTTACGAGAATTTCAAAAATTTTGATATTGAAACAATTTTATGGAATAAGAAAGGTTTAGGTTTTCGTGTGTTTTGAGAAATATTTCAAAGAACTTCAAAATATTTCGAAAGATTGGTCAGATTTTTAAGGTATTTTCAAGTTAATAATCAGATTTCAATTATTTCTGAGAGACTTAAAAAATATCAAAGTATTTCAAGGAATTTTTAGGGCATTTGGAAGATTTTAAGAGATTTGAGAGAATCTCAAAGATTTCAAGAGTTTTTAAGGTATTCTATAAGATTGAAGAGATTTTTAGAGCTTTTAGAGGATTTCCATACATTTTTTAAGTTTTTAAAAGATTTTGACGAATTTGAAACATTTTCAGGGATTTTAAAGGATTTCAATCGATTTCTACAGATTTCATCGAATTTTTAGAGAACTTTAGGGAATAAATCAAATTAAATTAAATTTCAACGGATTTATGCGAATTTCAAAGATTACAAAGGATTGTAAAAGATTGGAGAGATTGCCATTGTTTTCAAAAGATTTTACAGATTTTATAGGATAAAACTAAATTAAATTTCAAGGGTTATCGTATGATTTTGAAGCCTTTTGGAGATTCTACAAGATTCCAAGGGATTTTAAAATATACTGCACGGGATTTCGAAATATTTAAAGGGATTTCAATCAACTTTTGTGGAATTTCTAAATATTTTACAGGATTTCGAAGATTTTAAGGGATTTGAAAAAAGTCAAGATTCAACTGTAAAGAGTTCGAAGAGCTTCAAAGAGATATCAAAAGCATATCAATAAAAGATTTCAAACATTCTAAGCAATTTCAGGAGATTTCAGCGGATTTTTAGAGAACTTTACGGAATAAATAAAATCAAATTTTAAAGGATTTCAAGTATTTCAAAGGACTTTCTATCAGATGATTTCAACAGATTTGAAGAGTATTTAAAGGATTCCAACTGATTGAAAAAATTCCATATGATTTAATAGGATTTCAAGGAATTTTAGGAGACTCATCGGAATTCTAGAGAATTTCAGCTTATGAATAAAATAAAATAAAATCAAATTCAATTTTATGGAATTTCATAGGATTTAGAAGCTTTTTGAGGATTTTACAAGATTAAATGGTTTTCAAATAATTTCAAAGATATCAAGGGATTTTAAAGATTTTAAATGATTTCAAAAGATGCTGCACGGGACTTTAAAATATTTCGAGGGATTTCAATCGACTTTTGTGGAATTTCCAAATGTTTTATAGGATTTCAATGACTTTAAGGGACTTGAAAAATTTAACGATTCAACTTTAAAGAGTTCAAGGGGCTTTAAAGAGAAACCAAGAGGATATCAAAGGGTTTTAAGGTATTGTCACAGTATTTAGAAGATTTCAAATATTTTAAGCAATTTCAAGGGATTTCAACGGATATCTAGAGAACATTAGGGATGAAATAAAATTACATTTTAAAGGATTTATACGGATTTTAAAAATTTCGAAGGATTTTTTGTGATGATTTCAACAGATTTGAACAGTATTTAAAGGATTCCAACTGATTGAAAAAATTCCATATAATTTTATAGGATTTCAAGGAATTTTAGAGGATTCAACGGATTTTTATAGAATTTTAGCTAATGAATAAAATAAAATAAAATTCAATTCAATTTCAAGGAATTTCATAGGATTCAAAAGTATTGGGAAATTTCACAAGATTCAAGTGGTTTTCGAATAATTTCAAATGATTTCAAAAGATGCTTCACGGGACTTCAAAATATTTCAAGGGATTTTAATCAATTTTTGTAGGATCACCAAATACTTTATAAAATTTAAAAAATGTCAAGATTAAACTTCCAAAATTTCAAAAGGTTTTGAAGAGATATCAGTAGGATATCAGAGGATTTTAATGTATATTCACAGTATTCTCAAAATTTCGAGGAATATCAGAAGATTGTGAAGGATTTCAGAAGATTTAAAATATTTCGAAGAATTTTAGGGGATTTCCACGGATTTCTCAAGAACTTTAGGAAATAAATTAAATTAAATTTCAAACGATTTATACGGATTTAAAATAATTTAAAGAATTTTTCCAGAAGACTTCAACAGATTTGAAGAGTATTTAGAGAATTACAACTGATTGGAAAACTTTCATAGAATTTAATAGAATTTTAAGTGAATGTAGGGGATTTCAACGAATATCTAGAAAACTCCAGAAAATAAAGGAAATTAAATTAACTTTCAAGAGATTTCAAAGCACTTTAAGGTATTTTAAAGATTCTCGTATGATTTTAACAGGTTTCAGAAGTTTTAAAATGATTAGAAAGGATTTCGATGATTTACAGAGATTTCGTAGTATTTCAAGAAATTTCACGGATTTCTAGAGAAGTTTGGGTTATAAATAAAGTGAAAGTAGATTGAATTTTAAGGAATTTTATAAGATTTGAAAGTCTTTTGGGAACTTCACAAAATTTTAATGGATTTCAAATAATTTCAAAGATATCAATGGATTTTTGAAGATTCTTCTTTCCTTCTTTCAGGATGTTTCTTTCATGGTTTGATAGAGCTAAACAATAGCTCAAAAGCGCTTCTTTTTAAATTAAAAAATATAAAATTTATGCAGCTTTTTCCGTGTCAGGATCCGTCTTTTTTTGGGATGCGCCGCGCCGTGGGAGAAAATTCACTTTTTTCATTAAAAAATGTCTAGCGTCTTCAATTTTGGTCCGATTTTCAGTTTCTTCTGTTTGATTAAAGTTTCACTAATTTTGAAGAACTTCGCCGTCGGAACTTTCATCTTCTCTATCTGCTTATTTACAAGATTTTCACTCAAAGCATAAAAAAAGTGACACTTCTTACTTAAAAATTTTTCACGTTTTAATAACTGCTTAGGTAAACTGTATATTGTTTTGAATCAATTCATGGGGACTCACGGAATACAAATAATCTGCTTATTGACCCTTTTGATCGTTGTAAACAAATTTTATGAACAAATTGTCCAATAGTTTTATTATCAGCAGAAGAAATTTGTTTTTGCTGAGTGTGCCCACTATCAATGACAGAATGACATCACAAAAATAATTGAAAAGTTGACAATCATCATTGTTATAAACAGTTTTTGTGGAAAAATATTTAAATTTGAGTATTTTCAGATTCAAATTTCCCTTAATCGTCTGAATTGCAGAAAATATTCCTAAGAATAATACAGGTCTGATAATATTCAGTAAAATATGTTTTAAATAAACTTGATTTTTGTATTTAATTACTAAGAAATTAGTAAATTTTCATGAAAATACACGATAAATATCGGTTAACATTTTTTTAAATAGATTCTCTCATTGAATGTGGTTGTCTGTCACCGCACGAACATTTTAAGGTGAGAATTAAAATAATCGCCTAGGTGTTATTTGAATGAACACGATTTTGTATTTAATTGCTAAGAAATTAGGAAATTTTTATAAGATTATTTGGTTAATATCAAATAACGTTTTTTTTTTAAATTGATTTTCTTATTGAATGTATTTGTTTGTCAACCCGCGAATTTTTTACGATGAAAATTAAATTAATCGAATGGGTTTTAGTGAACTCGATTTTTGTATGCAATTACCAAGAAATTAAGAAATTTTCATAATATTACATGATGGATATCGGTCAACGTTTTATAAAATAGATTTTCTGATTGAATGTGACTGGCTGTCACCCCGCAAAAATTTTAAGATGAAAATTAAAATAATCGGACGGGTGTTTTTTGGGTGAACTCGATTTTTGTGTTTAATTGCTAAGGAATTAAGAAATTTTTATGAGATTACGTGGTGAATATTGGTTAACGTTTTTTTAAACAGATTTTCTTATTAAATATGGTGGTCTGTCACCCCACGAACATTGTAAGATGAAAATTAAAATAATTGGACGGGTGTTTCTTGAATAGACTCTATTTTTGTATTTAATTGCTAAGAAATTAAGAAATTTTTATAAGATTATTTGGTTGATATCGGTTAACGTTTTTTTTTTTTAAATTGACTTCCTTTTTGAATGTGTTTGTTTGTCAACCCGCGAATATTTTAAGATGAAAATTAAATTAATCGAATGGGTGTTGTTTCAATAAACTCGATTTTTTATGTAATTACTAAGAAAATAAGAAATTTTCATAATATTACATTATGAATATCGGTTAACGTTTTTTAAAGTAGATTTTCTGATTAAATGTGACTGGCTGTCACCCCACGAAAATTTTAAGATGAAAATTAAAATAATCGGACGGATGTTTTTTGGATAAACTCGATTTTTGTGTTTAATTGGTAAGAAATTATGAAATTTTTATAAGATTACATGGTAAATATTGGTTAACGTTTTTTTGACCAGATTTTCTTATTGTATGTGGTTGGCTGTCACCCCACGAACATTGTAGATGAAAATTCAAGTAATTGGACGGGTGTTTTTTGAATAAACTCGATTTTTGTATTAAATTGCTAAGAAATTGAGAATTTTTTATAGGATTATATGGTAAATATCAGTTAATGTTTATTTTAATAGAGTTTCTCATCGAATGTGGTCTGCTGTCACTTCACGAATATATTAAGATGGAAATTAAAATAATCGGATGGGTGTTATTTTAATATACTCGATTTTTGTGTTTAATTTCTAAGCAATTGAGAAATTTTTGTGAGATTATATAATAAATGTCAGTTGACGTTTTTATAAATAGATTTTCTTATCAAATGTGGTTGTTTGTCACCCCTCTAACATTTTATGATGAAAATCAAACTAGTCGGACGGGTGTTTTTTGAATTAACTTGATTTTTGTATAGTATTTAATTACTAAGAAATCAGTAAATTTCCATAAGATTACACGATTAATATCGGTTTACATTTTTTTGAATAGATTTTATGAATAGTTCTGGCTGGCTGTCACCCCACAAACATTTTTAGATGACGACTAAAATAATAGGACGTGTGTTTTTCAAACTAACTCGATTTTCATATATAATTACTGAGAAATGAAAATTTTTTTTATAAGATTATATGGTAAATGTCGGTTAACATTTATTTCAATAGATTTTCTTATTAAATGTGGTTGGCTGTCACCATACGAACATTTCAAGATGAAAATCAAAATGTTCGGGTGGGTGTTTTTTGAATAAATTCAATTTTTGTATTTTATTACCAAAAAAGTAAGATTTTTTTATAAGATTATATGGTAAATATTGGTCAACGATTATTTCAAGAGATTTTCTTCTTGAATGTGGTTGGCTGTCACCCTGCGAGTATTTTAAAATGGAAATAAAAATGTTTGCCGTATAATCTTATGAAAATTTCTTCATTTCTTATTAATTAAATACAAAAATCGAGTTTTTTCTGAAAACTCCGCACTGATTATTTTCATCTACATCTTAGAATTTTCGTGGGATGAGAGACAGTCACCTTTAATGAAAAAGACTATTATAAAAAATGTTAACCCATATTTACCATATAATCGTATGAAAATTTCTTCATTTCTTAGTGATTAAATACAAAAATCGGTTTTTTCCGAAAAGCACCTGACCGATTATTTTCATTCTCATCTTGAATATTCATGGAATGTCATATAACCATATATAATGAGAAAATTCCATTTAGCTAGAACTTTTATTCGAACTTGGTTTAGTTGATAAATTTGGGATTGTTTTCTGTAGTTCTAATTGCAAACTTTATTTTAACGCTTCTTTGGTGGATTTTATTAGGCAAATGTCCAAAATGCATTTTAATTTTGGTTACGTTTTGTGTAAGAGAATTCGTGATGAATGTTACCTGTATTCTGGATCTAATAAACTAATAGCTCAAGTGGATTTTTTAAATCTGATAAACGGTAAGAAATAAATGTGAAAGTTTAGTAAAAACGTTACCGAAAAACTGGCAATTTCATATCTGATACATGGTCTCAAAGGTCAAAATATTATCAAAATTATAATAGACGTTTCAATTTATTTATATCCTTATTGTTCGACGTTACACGCATATCTAGTTATATTTTTCAACTGATAACATTGGTCAACAAAACATGAACTCTGCAACCATGAAATGGAATGTGTCATTGCCAAAGTAATTTTTCGTACTGATTTCGAATCTGACCTCCATTTTTTTCACTATACATGAAATTTTTCATGTTTTCAGGGAAACTGTGTTTTTCAACTATTGCAAATTGTGAAGTAAGCGTATGTGGGAAATTTTTTGACAAAAAACTGTAATTGATTCCGATGCCTTTTCAAGGATAAATCCGAAAACCATGCTGTTCAATATAAATTTTTTCTAAATTACTTGTAGGAATCATATTTCCGTTTTTCAATGCAAAAAAAGTTCACTTTGAATTATCTTCAACCTGATTAAACTAAAATTCGTATTTGCTGATTTCTTGCTTTAAAGATTTTTCAAGAATAACTACTAAAAGCTACTGAAATTTCATTAAGAATTTACAAAATTTCAGCAGAAAAGCGTAGTTAAACTTTAGCTAACAAGATTTGACTGAGTCGTCAGTCAAATAAAATAACCCAAATTGTTATGACTGATTCAATTAATGAAATCTAGCTGAATATTAGAGGCTTTTGACAGCAAATTAGTTAACTTCTAACTGAATGAATCAGTGGCTGACTTTTTGTTTTTCTATTAGTCATTTTTAACTAATTCAGATTTAGATATAACGTTCAGTATTGTACATTTTTAAATTGGAATCCAAGTTGTAAAATTTTATTCAAAAAGCTTTAAAATGAAATATCAACCATTTTACAATTCCTAATCAGGAACTCACATAATCAAATAACAATACATATCTTAAACATTGAGAATTATTGCAAAATTACCAACTGAAAAGTATTTCAAATTCAACATCTTCGAGATTTCAGCATCAATTTAATTTCAAATTCAATCATTCAATACTAAAAAGTGTTCATTTTGAGTATTATGAACTTAAATACAGACTAAAGCATGCAAAGAAGAAGAATTCTTTCCTTTTTGTCGAACTTTCAATTTGGAAACTTTTTAAACTGAATCATACGATTTCTCAAGTGTTCGAAATTTAGTAACTTTAAATTATGATCCCATCAAATGAAAAAATTTTAATCGAACTCGCCCAAAATTAAATAATTTCATGTAATATAGAGACTTTCAGCGATTCTCAGATTAAATTTGATTTTCTATTAAGAATTCGAAACATTTTTACAATTTGAAATTCAGATATTTTTTGGAATTATTTAGCAAACTCTGCCTTCACGAAATATGTTGATTGTACTGATAACTGTTTACTTGGTGAAAATTTGTGCAAGGTAAATGTTTCTGGTGAGCTTTCACTTCGTTTATAATAGAAATTTTGGCAAAATCAAACACTCGTCTCAAAGTAATGAGAATATATATTTAATACTAGATACAGTACATATGATTAGTATTGTTATTTATATTATAATTTAGAATATGATTAATTTACTAACTAAACATTTTAGCAATAATCATACTACCACAGGTTTGAAATGCAAAAACTCGAATTTTGGGCATAAAAAGTGAAACATCTTTAAAAATAATTATTGAATCAAACTTTCCTGAAAAATTTCCCTTGAGCTTCATCTAGTGAATTCATCCTCACATTTTTAGCTGAATCGGTCAAATATTTTGGACCACAGGTCCACTCAGATGCTAAGAAATCAAATTTTGTACATGAAAAGTGAAATATCTTTAGAAATAATTAATAAATCAAAATTTCCTAAAACCTTTTCTTGGAGCTTCATCTTGTCGATTCATCCTGAAATTTTTTAGACGAATCGGTTGAATATTGCAGGCTACAGGTTCGCTGAAACGCTTGAAAATTTAATTTTGGGTATAAAAAGGAAAAAATCTCTAGAAATAATAATTAATGAATTGAAGTTTTCTAGAAAATACCACTGGAGCTTCATCTAGTCACTTTATCCTCAAATTTTGAGACGAATCGGTTGAATCTTGAAGGCTACATGTCGACTGAAAGGTTAAAAAATCGAATTTGGGCATAAAAAGTGAGATATTTCTAAAATATAATACCATATCCTGAAATTGTCAGACGCTAAGGTTGAATGTTGCAGACTATAGGTCAACTGAAACGTTTAAAAATCGAGTTTTGCACATTAAAAGTGCAATATCTCTAGAAATAATTGATCAATCGAAAGTTCCTGAAAAATTCCCCTGCGGCTTTATCAAGTCAGTTTATCCTAAAAATTTTAGATGAATCTATTGAATATTGCAGGCTACAGGTCGAATGAAATGCTGAGAAATCGATTTTTGGGCATAAAATTGAAGTATGTGTAGAAATAATTAATGAATCAACATTTCCCGAAAAATGCCCCTGGAGTTTCATTTAAACATTTCATCCTGAAATTTTTAGATGAATCGGTTGAATATTGCAGGCTACAGGTCCACTAAAACGCTAAAAATTGAATTTTGGACATAAAAAGTGAAATTTCTCTAGAAATAATTGGTGGATTAAAATTTCCTGAAAAATTCCCCTGGAGCTTAACCTAGTCAATTTGTCCTGAAATTTTAAGACAAATCGGTTTAATATTGCAGGCTACAGGTCCACTAAAACGCTTGAAAATCGATTTTTGGGTATAAAAAGTCAAATATTTCTGAAAATAATTAGAAAATTCAAATTTTCTGAAAAATGCTCCTAAAGCTTCATCAAGTCATCATTAGCTTCATCATAAATTTATTGGACTAATCGGTTGGGTATTGTAGGTCACAGGTCGACTAACATGTTGAAAAGTCGAATTTTGGGCATAAAAAGTGAAATATTTCTTAAAATGATAATTGAATCAAAATTTCCTCGAAAGTTTCCATGGAGTAGGCTACAGGTTGACTGATGTTCTAAAAACAATACATTTTTCACGTTTTCTGAATCTGATGTTTCCAGTTTTTATAAAATGGACATTGTGTACGCGCCGAAGTTATTTTCTTGCAATTTTATATTGATCCTAGAAGGTTCCATGCAAATCGGTGAAGGTTTGGCTGAGCAATCCAATACACGTACGATAACTACCGTTCTCTCGAGAAAAGATATTCGCGTCTTTTTTTTTACATGGCGGCTATTCACTGCCCCGAGTCTTGATAAAAATATAAAAGTTCTGAGTACAATCCGAAATTCAGAAAACGATTTAGGGGACAAGTTGATGAAATTGTGTTGTAAGAAACTAAAGAGCTGTTCTTTTATGGAAAATTTTCATTTGAAGTTTTTAAATTTGAAAATCTAGAAATGAGTTCTTCGCGCAAAATTTCTTCCATGATTGATCATTTTAGGTACATAAATTCACTCTGAAAGCCTAAACGTTATGCATGAAAATCAGCACATAAAAACCTGAGTTGTTTTTATAGAGAGACTTTAATTTCACTGCAAGGGGATTAATAGTTTCAAAAAAATAGAGCATTGTATATCATGAAGTAGATAGGGGCGGCTTTGGTCAGCCAATCGGTTGGAAGTGATGTATTCGTCACACAAATTGATTAAAAGGGGTTCGGACTCGGGCTGGCAAAAGCTTCAAAATGTCATTCAATTACGATTCATGCACTCTTCTGACTAGTAAAAAATATTATTATTCCCCTAAATTCTTAAGCATTATCTTCTTCTTCAATCTCTAACATCCCCAACCGTCTGCAGCTGGATTTTCATTAGAAGCACTCGCATTCGCTTGAAAACTTGGTTAGGGGAGTGGAAAACTGCAGAAAACCAAAACTCTTGAGTGCAGCCGGCTACCGACAGACGAGTCTGGATGTCGACATTCGATAGCATCGAGCTTCCACATCCATCCTCGGCGTCAAACCTCCCGCTCGACACTAGTTAAACGCAGTGAAAACACGCCTGAGCAGAAACCTAAACTGTAACCCATCCGAGCGCTAACCACGTCATCCGTGCTTAACATTCAAGATTCAAAATCTGGACGAGTTACAAATCACCACCCAGCCACTGCCATCGTTTGATTTGATAATATATAATTCTACTTTACTTTTTCTGTACATATAATATTCAAAATCTCAACATTTTTTTTCATGAGTGTGGAAGCGCTATTTTAGATTTTTTTTTCAGATATACGGAAAATTCAAATTCTAAATGCTATTTTTTGTCTGGAAAAATTTTTCGACAAAGTTTTCATGAGGTTTTTTTGTCTCGTTGTTAGTTCACGAGCCTGGTCCTGGCGCTCTCATTTATCAGCGGTAGCGTATCCGGTGGACTTCTTCCGGACAGTGGAGCTGGAGGTTATCAGTACAACCGACCATCAGGGGGTGCAGGATTTGGTGGTGACAGGTTTGGAGGATTTGGAGGGAGTGGATTTGGTGGAAGGCCTTCAACGTCTTACGGAACACCAGGAATAGGTGGCAGCGGAGGTTCAGGTGCACCAATTGGAGGAGGGTTTGGTGGAAGACCTTCTGGGTCATACGGAACCCCTGGTTATAATTTAGGAGCTGGAGGATACCAAGGAAGTGGTGGCTACCAGGGAGTTGGTGGATACCAAGGAGGATATCAAGGGGAAGGGGCTTATCAAGGATATAACGGTGGCGGCAATGGCAGAGTAAGTAATAATTTATCATAATTAATAATAATTTAATAATAATTTATCATTTTAATAATATTCAGTAGGGCGGAGCGCAAGAATTTTTTCTTTCAAATTCGGAGGGGATCCAAAAGTTGTAATTTGATACACAGATTACCCATAAATGTTCCAGATAAAAAATATATCTTATGTTCGCGCATCTACGTTAAAGCTCAAAATAACGAATAATAGCGGACTTTTTGTTATTTTGGTACGATATCAGTTTTTTAATAGATTAAAAAAGTTCTAAAAATTTGTATTTAAAACTAAAATTATCCTTTAAAAACCATGTAGCAATAAAAGAATCCGTATATACCATAAATTGTTATTATAGTCGAAAAAAGGAGAGAAGTCATGTTTTGACTTGATTAAATGATACTTTTCTTATTAGTATCAATTTCTTCATTGATGGGAAGAGTTCTAAGAGTTGAAACTTGAACCTATAATTATATTTCGAAAGCTACAAAGCAATTAAAAATTTCCTATACATCGTAAATTGTCATTAAATTTAAATTAATAATATAAAATCATGATACCAAATAGTTGATTTTTCAAGCCAAGAAGACAAATTTTTTAGAAGATAGTTGAATTTTCAACCGAACAAGTAGAATTTTTAACAAAAAAAGGTGACTCTCTTACCAGTAAGGATGAATTTTCAACAAAAAAGATCATTTTCAATCAAGAAAGGTGAATTTTCAACCAAACAGTTGAATTTCCGACAAAAAATAATTGTCAACCAAAGAGTTGCATTTGCAACCAATTAGTTGAACCTTCAAGCAAATGGATTGAACTTAAACAAAGCACAATTACATTTTCAAGCCAGGAAGACGAATTTTTGAGAAGACTGTTGAGTTTTCAACCTTAAAAGTCGAATTTCCAAAAAGAAAGTTATTTTAAACTGAGAAAGATGAAACTTTAATAGAAAAAGATGACTTTGTCACCTAAAAAGGTAAATTTCCAACAAAAAGGATAACTTCCAACCAAGAAAGATGAATTTTTCGGAGGAAAGCTGAATTTTCAACCTGAGAAGTTGAATTTGTAAGAAAAAAGTTGTTTTCGACCAAGACAGATGAATTATTAACAAAGCAATTGAATTTACAATTCCATTTTGCAACTAAATGGCTGCATTTTCGAACAACAAAGATAAAACTTGAATTAAGAAGAGTTTCATTTTTACCAAATAGTTGAAATTTCAACCTACGAAGATCAATTTTCAAACAAACAGTTAAATTGACAACCAAATAGTTCAAATCTCAAGCAGTAGATACGAATTTTCAACAAAATGCTCGAATTTTTCGCCAATTAGTTGAATTTTCAACATACATAAAAGATGAATTTTCAACCAAATGGTCGAATTTTCAAACAAACAAAATAAAACTTCAACCGAAAAGAGTTGAATTTTCAACGTCAAAAATCTAAGACAGTTGAATTTTCGAAAAGAAAGTTATTTTCAACCAAGAAAGATGAATTATTAACTAAGCAATTGAATTTACAGCCAAAGTGTTGAACTTTCAAGCGAAAAAGACAATTTTTGAACAAAATAGTTGAATTTTTAATTAAATTTTGTTCGCCCCACAAAGATGAATTCTCATATTTCAACCAAACAGTGGAATTTACAACCAAATAGTTGAACCTTCAAGCAAAAGTGAAGAATTTTCAAAGAAATATTGAATTTTTCACTAAATTTTTAAATTTTCAACCTACAAAGATGAATTCTCAAACAAAAAAGATAAAAATTCAACCGTGAAGAGTTGAATTTTTAATCAAATAGTTGAATTTTCAAGTCAAAAAGATGAATTTTTTGAAGATTGTTGAATTCTTAACCTGAAAGTTGAGTTTTCAACCAAAAAATAATATTTACCGAGAAAGTTGAATTTCTGACCAAGAAATATTAGTTTTATATCATAAGAAGAAAATTTCGAACAAAGAAGTTGAGTTTTCAAGGTAAAAGAACGAATGTTTCAAAAAACAGTTGACTTTTAAACCCGAATGGATGAATTTAAACATTTATTTCTCAAACTTAAAACTCATCTGTATTTTTTAAAAACGTTCGAAAATAACTTTTTCGTTGAAAATTCAACTCTTAAGGTTGAAATTTTTTAAAATGAAAATTCAACTGTTTGGTTGAAAATTCGGCTTTCTTGTGCAATGAGTAACATCTGCTTAATGCGCAATAAAAGTACTATGATTCAGAAATATATTTTTCTCACTTTTTCAAATTTATTAATAATTTACGATGTATATGGGTATGTTTATCGTTGCATATCTTTTGTAGGATAATTTTATTTTTAAATACTAATTTTCAGAACCTCTTTTATCTATCACAAAAATGGATTTTCTATCAAAATAACAAAACATTTTGTGGGAAATCCGGATACCGAACCAAAACTTTTGGACCTCCTTCGTATTTAGAAAAAGATATATATTTTTTCGTTCCGTCCTAATTGACAGGTGTAATGTTAAAAGCACCTATCTCCATTTTCTGTAAGCTTTCGTAATATAACATTATGGTTATTTTTTATTGAATACGCACATTTTTGAGAGAATGTTCCCTGAACTTTGTTTTTAATTATTTTTACTTTCATACTTTTAGTAATGAGACATTGAGACACATTGCAAAATTAATTAAGAAAAAACGAGAAGCTTTTAGAACGAAGAAGGAAGTAGATTCTACTTCTACCGTCTGACTGTTCTTATAACGTAAACGATCGATACTGTACTTGACAGAAATAAGAAGAGAAAACGTCAGGGGATCTAAAAGCTGAAAAAAAATTGAGTTACGTCGAAACAGTCTACTTCACTCTTCTCGACTTGACTTAATAAGAAAAGGTTTCCGACAAATATTTCATTAAATAAGAAAAAAACTTTTCATAATTATTCTCTTCTCTTTTGAGAGAAAGGTATTCCAATAATTATATTGTTTTGCAAACTTAACTTTATACATAATTTTTCTTCTTGGACTCTTGAATATCATATACCTCATAAAAATTCAATAAAAATGTATGATCGTTATTCATAATGTAATGTAAAATATAAATTACTGTCTCTGATACAATATGTTTCCTTGAATATATGTAGCCTTTTCAAAAAGTTCATCCTCTTAACATAATGCCACGGAGAAAAATGGAGAAATAATTTTTATAAAGAGTAA
>JAUMHM010000050.1:10113980-10144805 GCA_032362435.1 Melikaiella ostensackeni | reverse complement strand
ACCCTAACGTGATGTGTGTGGTGAAAAGAGAGAGGAATATCGGAAGAGTCTATCGGCTCCTCGCTACTTCTTCTTCTTCTCCTATAAAATCGACGAAATGCCGCTAGGGGCCCTTTTCTCGGAGCGCGTCACATATAGAAATAATACATTGCTAATTTCAGTACTAACAGTAATTACAAAGTACTTCTTCGAAATGTCAAATTTCGAGGTTTTCAGCATGAAATTTTTCAGTCATTATTATGTAAAAGTAATGCAATTCAAATCCACACAATTTCTCAAATCTTGAAAAATGTAATGTAATCTATTTCGTAAAAATAGAAAATAAATTAATGGAAATGAATGCACACTCTTTTATACGTACGTTTATATCTGGATCGATACCCACCCAGTAGTAAAAGACTTTATGTAGTCAGACATGAGAGCTCAAGTTGCTCTATATTAAAGTGTCGTACTCTTTTACTAATTCTGAACTGAAAAATGTTCTTTCAGTCGTTAAAGTTGAACTTTTAATTTAGAAAGGTTTTCTCATTTAAAATAAAAATATATAGAGGCTTCTCATGAATGATAGATGAATCTTCTATCTTTTCGTGCACTTTATGTCGACATGGAAGCAAAATTTATTTCAGAACAGTTGTGCTTTGTGCTTTGTGAATTTGATTTTCGCTATGACAACATAATTATATACAGTCTCTTGGGTTTATTGCACGGCGATCAAGCTTTGATGCGTTTGAGCACGATCGCGTTCAATGATCCTCAAAAGTGCTGAGCCGTTGTCTGATGTCATAAATTTTCGACCAAGTGGTGCTATGAATATGCGATGCAATGTAAATAACTCAGTATTTAACGTATGGGTGAAGCGTTCTCAAAAGCCTGAACTCGATATGCTGATGTTATTCTAGGATAGAATATCAGTCAGTGCAAGACTAATAAAATTTCCATATAAGGGTATTCGTACAAGAAATGTATTGTGCTTAAGATTCTGCATGTTTTTTCTATAGCTAGACATGGATTGAAGATGTTTTACTGTTAAGGCATAGAATTTCAAATCATTTTATTGTGGAAAGCTTAAAGTTTTCAAATTTTCGGAATCTTTACTTCAAATAGCTAAAATCCTTGTCTTGTGATTGGACTCTCTATAATAAATTGATGATATATATTATAACCTCGAATCTTTATTCTAATTTTTATAGGGTAATGTCTCATCCAATCTTATTTCAATATTTGAGTTGAAATCAAGCCTGAAGGGCGCATGTCTAATGATGACAATTCTTAATACCCAAAGAATATTTAATTTGAATCACTCGCCAGCCCAACACAGAGACGGGAAGAGTAGGGGTGGTGAATCATCCATGCTAAATAAATGTGACAGCCTTCTGGGTACTAGTTACAAAGAATAAATTCATCAAAATAGCAGAGTTGCCTCACATTAAAGTTAGAATCCAGTGAAAGGTTAACGAATCACGACCATATACGGCCCCTTACAATATATTCCTGACGAGTGTTTAATATTTGCGGTCACGCCTAAAGAACGGTTCAGCTCCTTGGTGATTTGATTATATGATATCTTGAAACAAATCAGAATTCAAATTCAAACCTGACCGAAACTTTATTAATTTCCCATAAATGAAACGCTATTTCAACATGGCTGCGATCATGTCAGAAGGGCAGATCAAGGACGCCGCCATCTTGCAACAGCTAAGGTTAGTCACGAGTCTAACACAAACCCCAAAACCAGTACCAAACCAAACGACAGTGCGCGCGCGAATCGAAAATGAACCTCGAATTTTCGGATATAGTTTGGGGCAGAACGTACGCTGAATTGTAAAGAGTCGTCTCGTTTTGAGTTAAATTTCCGCGAGAGAAATGCGAGAAATTTTTGATCGGTGGTTTGCTAGCGCTAAATTTGAATCAATAAATAACGCGTCAGTGGAAAACCTCTCGTAGATATTACACTCAAAATGAGGCCAACTTTTACATTCTCGCGTACGCCCTCCCCCTCAATCATGTCTGGAAAAATGGCAACCAAATTTCTTACATACAGTTTGGTCTCCTCACTATTACTCTACGACGGAAGGCAAACTAAGAATTGTACAGTTTATACATCACAGATTACCCGAGTTCAAAATATCAAGAGTTACGCCTAGCTGGAGCTGGAAAGGCACAATATTAAAGCGAGGAAAGCGATGGATATACCTGACAATATTCAATTCGACGATTTAGTAGTTATATCATTTTAAAATTTAAACATTACGTCATAATACTGGGTCTCGCCCAACTTGTACTTTCAAAGGGGCCGATGGACTTCAATACTATTTCAATAAACGCCATGACTTCCTAATATGAGCCTCGAAAGATCGCAATTGCGAAGAACTACTACTCTTATGGGAAATCGTGCAGAAGCATAGAAACTAAAAAAATGTCACCGTCCGATGGCGCTGCATGTCGGTCCCTCGCCGCACTAGACGTCTCTCGTCATGGTTGCGTTAGTCTCTCTTCCTGTGTAGTCAATTCTATCACTGCCGTGTTTTTACAATACACAACCTTACCTTGCTTCATCCTACTTCGCAAATCGCAGCTGATAGCAGCAAATCGCAACGATCGTAATGCTTCGTATGCAAGAATGTTTTGAAGGAATCTCAAGTGATAAGAAGTGATAAGCGTAAGTGCGTGGTGCTCGATTGTCTATCATCTCGTCGTATTTCGTCTCACCATTTTCCGAAGGATTAAAAAAACCGTGAGTTGGAATAGATCAAAGTTGCCGGGTACCCATGCTTATCGAATCTAACCTATCAAGAGGTATATGAAAACGTGTACGAAATTTGCCATCTGCGTTTTCGTCTTTTGGAAAATAGTGAAACGAAACACGATGAGATGATGTGCTAACAAAAACGGCACACCGCCGCTTATGATTTCTTGTCATTTTCGGTTTAATTTCACTTGAAAATATCAATTTTAAATTCAATCATCTACAAATCATCTGGATGTTATCCGGTCGCCATCTTTTATCATATCTTAATGTATTGTGTCACTGTCCGATGGAGCCTATGCTTCTGCAAATTTTGCCATTGTGTTGAGAGAACCTGCTGATTGCTGGCCGTAGCTTGACTATCCGATACCCGCAGTAGATCGTGCGACTAATACGAAATAATGTTTAGTATTCGAATCAACACTGTTTGTTGACAGCCAGGTCGCCACCTCGCTTTTCGTTTTTGCCGAATGATTGACAGTGACTTGTCAACTCTTCGGTCAAGTTGAAGTCTGCTTCTGCCCCGTGACCGGTTCCACAACTCTGATTGGTCTCCGACAATTAGCAAGTTGGATCTCTCTAACTTCCATCTACCATGTAGGTTAGGTTTTTCAGTGCTTTGGCAGGGCCACTGGCCTTGGAAGTGCCTAATGTAGAAACAGAAAAATACAATATACGACGAGTTTAATATTAATTAGAACCTTTAGTCTGGTGATGGTTGAGTAGTGAAGTTTTACGGTTTCCCTAAACTTCGTGCAGAATTCAAATGGGTGACAAACCACCCTGACACGAAGATTCTTTAAAATGACAGAATCGTTGGATTCTGTGCTCGACCAGGTGCTACTTATTGGGTTCCGAAAATACTAATTTTATTAATTTCCGTTCGTGGGTGAAATAACACGTCCCAATATGTAATTGGAGAAAGGGTTCCACTTCCCTTATCCGACATCAGTCATATATCAGTACACTGCAGCCCTTCCCCCATTTACCTTGCCAATTATATATGATAAAATTCCTCTATGAATTCAAAATAATTACTCTCATTACCAAGAAGACATATTCGGATACATTATTAATATCTTCTAACATCACAATATTTTGCTTAATCTGATGATAAACCTGCCGAATGTAATTCATGTAGACGAGAAGAATTTACGAAGTTTGATAACGATGTTACTTCATACTTTGAAAATTGATGTGTTGTAACTCTTGACTCAGTCACGTCTCTTTTCATTTCACAGCCTCAGCCTTACAATTTCCAATATGAAGTACGTGATCCGCCGAGTGGGAACGACTACGGACAACAGGAGAGTAGCGACGGAAACTCCGTTCGAGGCGAATACAGGGTCTTGCTACCGGATTCGAGAACTCAGATCGTAAAATACACAGCAGATGATGTAAACGGATACAACGCAGATGTTCAATATGAGGGTCAAGCACAGTTTCCCAGAGGAGGTGCTGGAGGGTTCCCAATTGGTGGCGGTGGGGGTGGATATCAAGGAGGATTTGGCGGTGGATACCAGGGTGGTCAGTATAGAGGCAATTAGTTGACTTATCTAAAAAACAATCAATCCTTGAAGTAGAAAATCCTATATTGCCCGATACCACTTGAAGGGATTATCCGGATACATATAGGGCACTTGATGTTCATGAATCTTTCGGAGTGTCCTAAACCAAATGCTTTATACCAGCGTTTTCCAAACATTTTTCGCAATTTCTGGAGAGCGGCAGGGTCACCACCCTACAATCTTTTTGACAATACTAGAACCCTAGGGAGACATGAGGGGGAACATTCAATTGCCGTCAGTGCGGGTGGTTGCTTGCCTCGTGCAACCTTCCCTTTGTTAGAGGATTAGAGCCGGTTGAAAAAAATTAGAATTTGGTGAAATACTAATAAATTGAATTTTAATAGGCTGCATTAGTTTCATAGGATTATGACAAGAAGATTGAAGAAAGATAGTAAAAAAATCGGTTGATATCTTGAATTCCAGTTGAGAGTTATTGTACTTTTGTATCCACTTGAAGATTTCCATTCTTACTTAAAATGGAATTTTGGGAAATGCTGCTCTATACAAGTATACACGTATATACTATAATACTATTCCCCCAGGCTTCTCTTTCTTTGAAATTCCCCTTTTTTCCTATTCTCGAAAACCTTTCCCTTTTTTCACTTTTCGGTTTAAATATACGATATTTGCAAATATAATATCTGAATTATGCTGGAAATTCTCTGAAATTAGTAACCGTACGTATCATTTATTACAATTAATTTAAATTTTTTAAATAGATCGAATTCAATACAATTTGAACAGGCTGTGCATGCTCAAGTCACAGAATCGTTTCGGGACAAAATATGTTGTTTGCCAAGGGATTTTAGACATGTCTTTCACCGATCAGACGAGAAAATTTTTTTGAATGAGTTATGAGCATTAGAACTTTTGAAGATGGTGGCGGCTTTTCAGAAAATCTCTTAACTCAATTTTCTCAAAAACGCCATCGTTTTATTTTTTGTTGGTCTTTCTTGAGTTGGTACTAATATGGTGCATACATTCCATAAGTGTTTATCCTGTGCCCGCATCTTAGAGAAGAGAAAATTTGGTTTCTTGTTATAAAAAATAAAAATTCGTATTTTTTTGCAATAACGAGACGAGATACGAAAAAAGTCGAAGGAGCAAAGTTGTTCCACTCGAAAACTTCTAAAAAAAGTTTTCTAGCACTTTTCTCTGTCTTGCGTTTCTTTCTGAATTTTCGCTAAAATACAAATAGCTCCGGCAATAATTGTATTTTTCTCAAAACAATAAAATTTTCTGAACATTTTTGAGCAAATTTTAATGTATAAATCGACAAATTCAAATATTTTCATAGGTTTAGATACTGCAAAAGTTTTAATCGAAATTTCAACAAATTTGTTATAAACTGTGTCACCAACTTTGAAAATTCTAATACTCAAAACTTATTCAAACAAATTTTTCTGTTCAATCGGTGATATATGTGTCGTCTAAAATCTCTTCAAAAACAACAAATTTTGTCCCGAAACCATTCTTTGACTTGAGCCTGCACAGTCAGCCCGATTCAAAATGAATTTGGTCAATAATATAGCTATAATTGAAGCACTTGAATAAATTATTTATATTAAATAAAGTACAAAACACAAAAAGCAATGTATCGTAACAGAAACTAGTGAAACTAGTTTCAAGTGCTGTAAACTACAGTTGATTCAAAACAAACTCTCTTTAAGAAAAACTTTAATATAAAACATTTTAAAACATGTTAAAATTTGAAAACTGGAGACAGAAGATTTTATCCAATATAAAGTTGGAACAGTAACAAAATATACACATAGTGTTAAAAAAAATATATTCGAAGGTGAACAGTTTTTAACTGAAACGTACAAAATTAAGTACCTAATTAAAAAATTGAATATTCCTAGTTGATCAACAGCAAAGTTAAATGTTCTAGATTGAAAAATTCGAAGTCAAACGTTCAAAATTGAGCAAAATTGAGTGATTAAAATATCCGTCTATATGTATTTAACTCAATAAAAAAACATGTTTTTTGCACTTTCTCAAAAAATTCCAAATTGGTCAAAAATATTTTTCTGAATTTTTCATTTTTCCTTATTGTTCACTAGTAAAAACTTTAATTATAAAAAACTCGACATAATTTTTGAACTAATAGAAGAACATTTTTCAATTTCTAATTCTAAAAAGAGAACAGAGGATATTGATCGATTTCAAATTTTATTTTTCACTTTCTTCGGACATCGACTTATAAATTTTTTTCCCTCAGATCAAACGTTCAAGGCTAAAGTTACGGAATTTTCCGCAACCCTAGCCCAAGTGCTATACTTGAGTTGGTTCGTTTCTAACAGTATTTGTGGCTGGATTAAGGATAAATATTGCTGGGTCAGCTATAAATTTTTTCCGTGCAAAATCGACAAATTCTCTCGATTCAAATTTAAAAATTGTTGAATTTTGAATGGCTGAAGTTTGGGATTGTACAATACTGATGTTCATGCGATTTGCAATGATACAATTTAAAAATTTAAATTTCTTTTTAAATTGTTCAGTCTTAAGCGTCTGCAATTCGAAATTTCTTACTTTCAAAAGATTTTCGGTTTGAAACTATTAATTTTTGAAGCATTGAATTTAGTGTTTTAAAATTTCGGGTGGTTAATTAGGATTGTGTGCTCACTTAAGCTTGATCTCTTGACGTTTGAAAATTGTTTCAATATTATGGTATTTATATGTAATTCATTGCAACTAGTGAATTAATTTTTTCAATATTTCGTCGTCTTGAATAAATGATTATTATGGAAGAAATTATACCGCACAGGAAATTGCGGGTCACTCACATAATTCAAAGGAAAAATCGGTTATCTTTCACTTAATGTGACTTATGAAATATTATATTCGTATTACTTTTAGATTCGCAAAATATAGGAGATTGATCAGATCAATTAAAGTAATTAGATTTCATAAGGTTATTATTCACTGAGTTAGGAGAATTCACTGAAATCGAATGAAATAAAATAGTCAACGAGCGTCGTATAGTCGAACATCTGAGTGTACCTATTCCTCTAATTCATTGCTAATTTGATTGCTAACTTTATCTATTGCACTAATGCTCTATTCAAAAGTGCATTTTTCTGTTATATAAAAATATATTTTTTCAAAGTGTATAATATAAGTAATGAGTGTGAATAATTATAGAACGCATAAGTTTCGATAATTTTTCCCATTATAATACTGAGGTAATGAATCTCCATAAAATATTAGCAGCCTGTTAGTTATTATTAAATCATATTAAACATAATAATTTGTTTTCCTCATGATGAAATTTATTATAAGAGAAAACAAAACTGAAAAATTTCAAAAAGTAAAGAGGTCTAATTATAACTACATAGAGTTTTCTTTTTCAAAACTTCACTGAGAAGAATATTCGTACAAAAAAAAACTGATAGTTTACCAAAATGTTTGTTTCGTTTACTAAACATTTTGCTATGTGAACAAAAATTTGGTTGAACCAACAAAAAACTCACTTCCCCATTTTTATACGATGGACGGACACCCGACCGAAACCACAAAGGTTTTTGCCCAAGGGTACGAAACCCTAAAAATTGGATTATAACACCCTCTCTCAGTAATAAAGAGGACCATCAAATTTGATTGTCCTCTCTACTATATACTTATCTCTTTGCTCATTTTCTCAGCTCCATACGCATTTTTTTCTTCTTTTTACATTCTTTATCCCTTCACCCTTCTTCTTCTGGTTTCTCTTCCTCATTAACCTCTAAATATATTTTTATTTCTTTTTTATTTCTAATATATTTCGTGTAGTCTTTTTTCAGAAGTTTTATATGATTAAGTCCTGGTTTGTTAAATTAAAGAGATGGCCCCACATCCAACTGCATAGACAAACAGTGATTACTTTTTCTGAGAAGGGTAGAAAGTCACACCTCGGATGGAATCTTGAAGGCTTCTACGTTGTTGCACATATCATACATATAAATGAGATTTCGTGCTTTTGACAGGTAGGGGTGGATTTGGAGGACCTGCAGGTGGATTTGGAGGCGGAATCTTCGGAGGTGGTACCAGCAATCAATACTTACCTCCGGACGGTGCATATGGAAAATAATACCAGCACGCGATGCTTTTTTTGAATTTCTAATCAATACCTCTGTGTCTCCGACTATTATTGGAGCCCAGTTCACACTTGAGAAATTTGATTGTCACTGCCCAATATGCTTACGTTTAATTTATATTTCAATATAGGCTAAGTGATACCATTGTACGAAATATATACGCTTGTTCGTCTCACTTACTATAAACGACGATATTTTTAAATCTATTACTGTATGTTTATTTATATTGCGAGTAGATAGCTAATACGAAATAAATGCATAAGTTCGGATGAGAATGTCTTTGTTTACAAAAACTTTGGATTTACCTTCAGGTTGAGAAAAATAGGGTCATTGATTTTTTTTTGTAACGATAAGTATTTTACTTGTAGTATTTTATCTTATGTAAAACATGCATTTTTCAAAGGCCCCAGATTTGAAGAGGAACAGCTTCCCAAATTTATGCAGGAAATTATAAAAAATTCCGACGGTCAACCGTTTTACGGTTTTAAATTTCTACTTGAGGATCCGTTTTGGAAGTTAATTCATGGAAATTTACTGAAATATGCGGAAATATATGGAAATTTACAAACTTTCGAAAATTCTTGAAATGTACGGAATCTTGCGAAAATTTATGGAAACTTTTGGAAATTCATGCAGAGTTTTGAGTAAATTTATGGAAAATTTTCGAAATTGTGAAAAGTTTTTGAGATTCATAAGAATTTTAAAAATTCTCTTTTTTAAAATGAAAATTTAGGAAATTTCATGAGCTTGCTAAGTTTTTATTCACCGTTCAGTATTCTTGTCACATTTTTGAGCATTGAATGGTCTTTCTCCATCTTAGAGACCAAACTGCAGGAGCCTGGTGCCCTCCTCAGTGTACAACACAAACCGATCATAACTCTTTTGGTTCTGGCTTGGCTTTTATACTTTCCTTTGCATGACCGAAGTTTGGTGGGACTGACGTTATGAGTAGACACTCCACCTTATAACGATTTAGTTGCTTAATTTGGACATGATTTTATGCTTACGGAAAACATTTTTCGCATCCAGTTGGTAGCTGGGTGTATACTATAAATAACGAATAATACAAATAATAATGTGGCCTCGGATATGATTGACATTTCTACTGGCGAAAGGCGTGTCCTCGAAAAAGTTTCAGGCGATGAATGGAGACTGGGTGTTTGGAATGCTAGAGGTTTGAATGATCTTAAAGAGAAGGAATTGCGGTACACAATGCGCGTAAGGAAGCTAGATATTTTGTGTGTACCGGAAACAAGGAAAAAGGGATGCGAAGTAAGAAACATAGAGAACGGACTCTAACTTTGGCCAGGAGTAGATGATGAACCATATGGTACCCAAGGAATCGGTCTGATTATGAATGAGAGAGCAAAACAACATGTCAAAAAGTATGAATGTGTATCACCTAGCCACTATGGGTGAGAATGAAAGTGGGAATCAGAAGACTATTCATTATAGCGTGCTACGCTCCAGTTGATGATGATAAGAGGGATGTAAAAGATACCTTCTTGGACTCGTCAAATGATATATTAGGGACTTGGGATCCTCGTGAAAGAATAATTTTACTTGGAGATATGAGTGGTTAGGCTGTTGTGCAACACGAAGATACCGACAGGATACTGGGCCATTTCGGAGACCCAAAAACGAAGGGTAACGGGGATAAATTGATTAGTTTATGCTTAGGAAAAGGTTTCTTATTTCGAACACTTGGTTCAGACATATGAAGAGATTCACATGTATTCTTGGTGCAGAAGCGAAACTCACAGTATGATTGATTTTCTGGTAGCGGATGAGAAGAAGAACTAATAATAAGCCAAAGTAGACGTGAGTTACAATAGAGAAAATATGCAGAGATCAAAAGTAAAAGTAGTATATCGCGAAAAGCTGAATAAATATTCATAACATCATGAAGAAGACTGCAAGACTAAATTGAACAATAAAAATGTAGATTACGCATAGATAATACCACGAAATAGCATCTTCAAGAGTGCATCTGAAGTGTGCAGTACTGCAGCTGAAGGAAAAAAGGCTGGAGATGCTTGGTGGAAGTTCTCAGGGACGGGCTAAAAAGACAGGTAGAAGAGAAAGGAAGTATTCCATATAACCAGACGGGCATTGGGAAAGAAATAGAAATAAATGATAACATTTGCGTCCTAAACTATCTAGTTAATGGGAATTTGGGGCGGAAAAAGGGAATCTAGTAGCTTTATTTGTGGAATTCAAAGCCGCATTCAACTCAGTGAACAGAAGGGTGCTGTGGTAAGCTATGAAGGAGAGGAGTGTGCATGAAGGGCTGATTGGAAGAATAAAAGAGATTTTTGTGGAGTCTAGGTTCAGAGTGAGAATAGAAAATGAGAAAGGTGAGGAATTCTTAACAGGAAGAGGGCTCAGGCAAAGCCGCCTGTTGAGTCCGCTATTGTTTTATGAATTTAAAGAAAAATTGGAAGAAGAAAGGAAAAGGGGGTACGATTCTAGGTGGCAGTAAGCTTTACTCTTCTGCATATCCAGATGATGTTGTACTGTTGGCAGAGGACGAAAGAAGGATGAACTTGATGATGAGAGTGTTGGGAGGATACGTGAGAGGAAAAAACTTGACAGTAAATGTAAGTAAGATCAAGATAATGTGCTTCAGGAATAGAAGAAGTAAGGTAGAGAACGAATGGAAGATCAACGGAGGATGGGTGTAACGAGCAGAGGAATTCTGTTACTCGGGTTTCTGGTTTGAAGCAGCGGGCGGTCACAAACTGCAAGTGAGGAAAAGGATGGAGTGTGCGAGTAAACATTGGGCCAAGTTTGGGGCATAGGGAAGAGAAGATTCGAAGACGACTGTAGGATGAGAGTATAGATGTTCGATGTGCTAGTGTTGGCAATCTTGTGTTATGAAGTCTTTGCTTTCTTTGGAGCACTTCCAGCAGGCAGTACCCACTGCTTTGACTGTTGCTTTATCTCGGGTGTATAGTGGTGAATCCAGGTTTCGTCTACAGTCACGAATCGACGCAAAAAGTTCTGCAAAATCCGATTAAACTTTTCCATATGCTGCGCTGAAACATGTTCTCAGTTGCGCTTTTGATCGGAAGTCAGCAATCGCGACACTCATTTTGCTCACATCTTCTTAACCTCCAGTTTTACGTATAATGTGCTTCAGGAATAGAAGGAGTAAAGTAGAGTACAAATGAAAGATTAAAGAAGAATGGATGTAACGAGCGGAAGAATTCTGTTACTTAGGTTTCTTGTTTAAGGCAGCGGGCAGTTACTAGCTGCAAGTGAGGAAAAGGATGAAGCGTGCGAGTAAAATATTGGGCCAAGTTTGGGGCATAGGGAAGAGAAGATTTAAACAAGACTGTAGGATGAGAGTATGGATGTTTGATGTGCTAGTGTGGGCAGTCTTGTGTTATGAAGAGCAGATTTTGGAATGAAAGGAGCTTAGGAGAGTGGAAAGTCTTCACGAAAGATTCTTGAGATGGGTTATTGGGGTAAGCTGGAGCTGCTGAGGATATATGTTGAGAGAAGAACTAGGAAAAAAGAAATTATTAGTTAGGCAACTTAAGAGAGCTTAGAAATTTGATGAGAAGCTGAAGAGGGGAGTGAAGTCGCACACGCTCGCTTACGTGAGATTCGGCAGAAAGAGAGGAGAGGCAATACAGAAGATTCAAGATTGGAGAGTGAGAGAGCAATTGTGGAAAGAATGTGGTATTCAAGAAGGGAGTATAGACTGTCATGAGATAAAATTGGAGATGGTGCTCGAGCCAGGGAGAGGAACAATGGAGGAAAATGATAGAATCAAAGTACAATAAATGGTATAAGGTGGATAAGTTGGTGGGGGAACAAAAATACTTGAATAAGTTATGAAAGGAGAGTTAGTGAAATTGGAAGAGGGGGTGAGAACATGTCGATACTGGATAGGAGAACAGGAGAAATTATGTAGAGTGTGCGGGTATGAAGTGGATTCTTAGGCTCATGTGTTACAAGTTTGCACTGGAGAGGAAGAGGAAGGTAGAAATGTGAATGATTGTGTGAGAGGAATTCTTGATGGAAATGGTCAGGGAGTGGGATGGATGAAGTGACTGAAAGAACTGGGGTGAAAGAGGGGTGGAAAGCATGACAAAGCTAAGAGTTTATCCAGAGGAAAAAAATATTTCAAAAAATAAATAAAAAGTCTAGAAAATTTTGAAATTAAACGATGGTAAGAGGTAATGGAAGCCCTGGAAGCTCGCTCTTTCACATATAGTCTGTTAATTGTAGCAAGTAGCCAAGAAGTCACAATTTAAGCAATATAGTTAAGTTAGAATAAGTAGATTAAGGTACTTATGTAACTGATTGCAAAGGAATGGAGGCCCTTAAAGCCGTAAAAGGGAGAGATTAAATACATGCAACATACGTGCGCTACAGCGTACACACAGATTAATTTGGAAAGGGGCTTGGAAAATTAGAAAGCTACTTTTAAAATATTCAGTTTTTAATGCTTTTTCGGAACTCTTCAAGTGCGCAGGATTTCAATTTAGGTTTATTATATACTGTGAAATAATTAAATTTCAAACACGCAACAGTAGGACATTTGTCATTTTTAATGTTTCATTCCGAAACTTTTAATTTTGATATTGTGTCGCAAATTGAAAATCTTATTTCAGTCTTGTAGATTTGACATTTAAGCTTTCAATTTTTAAGATATCTAATGAAAAATGTTCACCCTTAAACATTTCCATTTCGTGTGTACAATTTTTAAAACTTCATTTTCAATCTTCGAAATTTTCATTGATCTAAATGTAAAACTTTTCACTGTGAAAAAAGAAATGGGAATTTTTACGTTTCTAAAACTGTGAATTTTACATTTTGAAGGCTATAAATTTAATATTGAACCATATCTCAGCACTTCAGATCAAAAATTTTTTCAAATGCTCACTAGTGAAATTTTTTAACTAGGTAAGCCTAAGAATAAAAATTTCTGCATTTTGATAGCTGCTAAGTCTTTCAAAGTGTACAATTTTTAGTATTGCTTATTTACAGGTTGTTTGTTATCGAACGCTTTGAATCGAGATTAATTCAATTATTTGGAATTTTTTATTTAGAATTGTTCAATTTCAAATGTTTATTCAAGCTGAAAAGTATGCTTTCAATTTTATATTCTACAATTTTGAATGATTTGATTGGAATTGATGGAAAGTTTTGACTGTCTACTGGCCGTAATATTACATTTTTGGAGAAACGAGAAAAAATCTATCTTGGCCCGGATTTGAACTGCGAACGCCGCCGACTTTACATGAGCGGAGCGTTAACCATTAATTAACCTTTTCATCCGGCCAAAATCAATAACATCAATATATATTTAAATGATCTAAGTTTGAAAGTCAAATTTCAAATATTCATCAGCATTAAATTATTAATTTAGAATTTTCCCTTCCAACCATTTTAATGTTGATATTTTTTCGAAAATCCAGAACTCTATTTCAGTTTTGTGGATTTGAAACTGAAGTTTTCTATTTTGAATAATTGGGAAATATTCATCCTCAAACGTTCCCATCTTGATTGTACAATCTGTAAAGTTTCATTTTAAACCTTCTGAATTTTCATCGCCCTAAATATAAAACTCTTAATTTGAAAGAAATGCAAATTTTTTAATTTTACGTTTTTAAAACTGTGAACTTGAAATTTTAAAGGATATACTCGTAAATTTGATATCTCATAATTTTTCAGCACTTTAAATTCAAAATTTTTCAATTTTAAAGGATCTAAATCTGAAAAAGGTTCACTTCTAAGTTGAAAAATTGATTAACTTTTGAGTTTTAAGTGCTTATTACTGACATTATTCAAATTGGTAAGCCTGAGAATAAAAATTTCTTCATTTTCATAGCTGTCAAGTCTTTGAAAGTGTACAATTTAAAGTATTCCTCATTTACAGGTTGCTTGTTATCGAAGGCTTTGAATCGGGATTAATTCAATTATTTAAAGTTTTCGATCTAAAATTATTTAACTTCAAATGTTTATTCAAGATGAAAAGTACGCTCTCAATTTTATATTCTACAATCTTGAATGAATTAGATTTGAAAGTTTTATTTTAGATATTTATCAGGATTAAATGAGTAATTTTGAATTTCTTCCCAACCTTTTTAATGTTGATATTTTATCGCGAATTTAGAACCTTATTCCAGTTTTGCAGATTTAAAACTGAAGTTTTCTATTTTCAAGTAATTTGAAAATATTCATCCTTCAACGTTCCCATTTTGCGTGTATGATTGTTGAAGTTTCATTTCAAATCTGACCATTTTCATTGCCCTAAATATAAAACTTATAATTCGAAAAGAAAGACAATTGTTTAATTTCACGTTTTTAAAACTGTAAATTTAAAATTTTAAAGGTTATAAATGAGAAAAAAGTCCACTTGTAAGTTGGAAAATTGAAAATTTTTATTCATTTAAAAATATCACCACCTAATCAATGTGCCATATATTTTTATCAACTTTTAAAATAATTTTGTATTGCCCTTATGAAAAAATATTATAGGAAATTCAGTATGAATCTATAATGATTTTTCTACAATGCATTTTCGATAATTTTTCCATGAATATAGAAAAATATTATAGGAATTATTATAGGAAAATCATTACAGAGAAATCGGTTTAGAAATAAAAAAAATTTTAATATTGAAAGAATTACTACAGAAAGTAGAGAAACTGTAAATATATGATTTATTTTAAAATACTTATATGAAAGTACATAAAAATTGTGATATTCATGAGAATCAAGCACATTTTGAAAATCTTTCTTAAAAAAAGCTATAATGAAACTTAAATACTATCAGTATATTTTTATATACATTATATTATTTTGAAAAGTAATAAAAATATAAGACATTGATTAGTGATAATCTATGTCGGATATTATGGTCAAAAAAAGTTAATAAACTTCAATACATTGCAAAAATCTCATTTCACTACTAAGGGAATGGTTTTTGATTGTAAATTAATAAAAGTCTTAAGTGGGTGAAAATGGTGAATTTATTGTTTATGCGCGCCTATGGCTTATGCTATAGTATTTATGAATTCAAATTTGAAACTCTACAATTTTTGAAGTTTAAATACAACTATTGGCTTTCGACAAATATTAACATCAGGAAATTTATTTATGTAGTCTTTTAGTTAAAACTATTGAAAGCCTATAATATTGTACTCATGTAAATTTGAAACTATAAAATTTCAGACATTTCAAGTTAAAATTAATTATTTAATTGAGCGTTAATTTTAATTATTTTAAAATATTTCAAAATGAAACAGTTTCGACATATACTTGCAGTTCAAAGTTGTTTAATAGTAAACGATTCCAGTATGAAAAACTAAAAAACTTATTAACTGAAGCAGAAAATTAGAGAAATGTAATAGGTAGAACGTCAAATATATTTATTTCAAAAATATTAGTTCTCAACTATTAATTTCATTTTATTGTACAATACCAAAGATGTTTTAGATTCATTTCAAACAATTTCATATATTATCTACAGACAATTATTTCATTTTATACCTATGTGTTTCTGAACTTTCGAAGAAAATATCAATTCAAAAAACTGGAATGAAAAAACAAGAGCATCTCTGTGAACCAACTTCATGCTGTGAACGGAATGTATTTGCTGCGTACGCTTGTAGATTATTATTAGTAATATCAAATTATAATAAGTGGAGATTATCTGATTCCCTCAACTGTATATGGATTCAATGAAATATTAAATTCATGTTAGTATAATCGAAGGAATACATCAAGTATAATATTTTTTGCTAAATTTTCAAGCAAAATAATCAGGTAAGTATGAACTAAGAACTTGGTTTTGCCAGCATTCATTGTGACCGCAAAGTGTTAAGAAGGTAATTATGAATTTACACATTTACTATCCGGTCCACACAAGAATACATAAAGTGCTCGCTAATCGACTCCGCAACAAGTTACATAACAATGAAAACTTGCGATCTAATGAGAAGATTCTCAGACTCTCGTTTTGCTAACACACGCAATATAATAATACCAGCGTAAAAAATTCGCGATTGCTTGGGAAATGCTTAGTGCTAGGCCTTGAATATAATATTTCGAAATTTAGAATTTTTAAAAATGAAAGTAAATTGGCTTGTAAAATATATTTACTCTTCCTCATTTTGTTAAACAAATATTACTAACATACATTGAAGCAGAAGTTGAAAGAATTGAATGCATATTCAAAAACAGCCTCTACATATGAGTAGCAAAATTTAACAATATTATAAAGGAAAAAACATTTTGATCAGGAAGGGATAGTAAATAATATTTTTTGACCGAGAATTTTTATAGTTTATTGTAAAAAAAACATATCCAATCACTTTGAATATCTCATTTTCAAATTTGGAATACCAAATGGAGAAAATTCGTTGGTAGAGTTCTACACAACTGAATAAAGTAAACCCAGGACATAAGGATATTATAATAAGTTTTCATTTTCGGTCAAGTAAAACCAATTATGTAAGAATCTGATAAATGAATTAGGAACCTATGACAGAATATCAGTGGATTTTCCCAACTCTCCGGTAATAATTACGAGGATCGTTTAATAAGTTTGGTAAAAAGGCGAGAAAGAATTTTTTTCGGAGAAATGGCCTTTATTTCTCAACACAGTCTCCTTCGAGGGCTACACACTTAGTCCAGCGACATTCCATTTTTTCCATCCCTTCTGAAAAGTAAGATTCCTCGAGGTCGGCAAAATAGTTTTCACGGCATCGATTACTTCTTCATTGGACGAGAATCTCTTTCCACCATGTCAGATTTTCAAGTTGGGGAACAGAAAGAAGTCTCATGGAGTGAAGTCTGGAAAATAGGGTGGGTGAGGAATCAATTTGAAGCCCAGTTCGTGTATTTTTGACATCGCTATTTTTGCCATTGATGAAACAGCACTTCTTGTGAACCAATCGTGTCCATTTTTTTTGGAGCTCGGTTCTCAAACGGTCTAATAATGATGCAAAGTACGATTCTGTTATAGTTTCACGATTTTCCGAGTAATCAATGAGAATAATTATTTGAGAATCCCAAAATATTGTGGTAATCACCTTTCCAACTGACAAAACAGTCTTCGCCTTCTTTGGTGCACTTTCACTAGACAGTACCCACTGCTTTGACTGCTGCTTTGTCTCGGGTGTATAGAGGTGAATCCAGGTTTCGTTCACAGTCACGAATCGACGAAAAAACCTGCGGATTTCGATTAAACTTCTCCAAACACTGCGCTGGAGCATGTTTTCGGTGAACTTCTTCCAACCGTTCAACTGATAAAATTTTTGACTTTTTTTGTTGTAAACAATTTGAGAGAACAAATGTACAAACTGGTTGCTTGACAATAGATAAAATGTTTTTTTCTGGAAGTACGACAGATTGTCAGAAGTATATCAGCAATGTTCTAAAATTAAATGAGAGCTAATAATTATTATTGTTATGGAAATTGTTAATACAAAATAACAATTTTCATATTTTATAACCATTATATCTGTACTACTTAGTTCATTCAATTTACAATGTGTTTATTATAATGTTTATATTCTCAGAACTTACCAGTAGAAACAATTAACTATGTTATAGACAAATTTGATAAACAGTAACAAAAAATTCGTTCATTTTCGTAGAAATAAATGGTTTTTCTACCTGTATAGGTTACTGTACATCAAGGAAGGTTTTTGATTAATTTATCATCAAAAAATAACAATGTCAACTGTTATAAACACATTAAATGAATAAAAACCGATACATGGCACACGCATACATTTTTTAACAGCGTATCTAATTCAAATTTCCTTAAAGAATATGGTCAGTTGAGTAACTTTCTCATGCAATAATATTTATTATTTCTATAAAGTTATTATATAAACATAACAAAACTTTGAGCACAGATTAATATCGAGAGACGTGTCGGATTATGCATGATGATCTAAAAAAACAATTCCTACTGTTATAAAGAAATTAAATTCTCTTTATCCAGTATTTAGCATATAATTCATGTTTTTGACCAAGGTCAAAGATCGAAGACCATTAATAACAATTGAGATTGTTATTTTGTGATGCTACGTTAATCAGGAACCTTCTGTGGTGTATAATAAACTATATAGTCAGAGAAAAACTATTTCTTCTTCGAAAATGAACGAGTTTGTTATTATGGTTTATCAATTTTGTTTACAACAGAAGAAATTTTTTTCAATGGTAAATTTTAGGAAACAGACGTCATTATGAAAACGTTATGAATCAAATGAGCTAAGAAGTACAGATATAATGGTCATAAAATATGAAAATTGTCACTTTGTTATAAAAATTGATTATAACAATAATAACTATTAATTTTTATTTAACTTTAGAACATTTCTGATATATCTCTGCCAATTTATCGTACTGCCAGAGAAAAAAAGCCCACCATCAACCACCCAGCTTTAAAATTTGTTAAGTTAAATTGTTTTTAACAAAAAAGTCAACCATTTTATTGATAATTTATGTTCTCAAAGTGTGCCTGCATTAATGCAAGGTGATATGAACTATAAGCAAGTCCTTGGTACAAAGGAAAAGAATGTTTTCCTCGAATACACGGTTTTTTTTATTAACTTTACGTTAAAAAAATATCAAAAACAAAAAATTCAAAAATATGCTTTCATAAATCTTTTTTTAATTTAATTTTCTTAAATTCCTAAAAGAAATTCGCTAATCAGATAAGAATTCAGGGCTTTAGAGGTTTTTGAACAGTAAATTCCTGATTAATTTTATTATATATATATATATATATATATATATATATATATTATTCTTTTATTTTTTGTTGCGGCATATTATGCCGGAAATAAATTTTTAAACTTATTGATATTAATCTTGAATTCTTTGGAATTTATCATAAATTCTTTGGAATTCCGAAGGATTCAAGCACGAGTTCGGTCACACACTCACCCTTTCAAGTTTCTGAGGGGGTGGGGGACTTACGGATGAAGAGATAAAACATAATCTCCATTTACCACAAGGATCAGCCTTTCAATTATTTTTATTTTCTATTTCGGCATATTACGTCGCAGATGAATTTGTAAACTTGCTGAAATTGATCATAAAGTCTTTGGAATTCCAAAGAATTTGAGCGCGAGTTCGGTCGCCCTCGTCGCCCTTTTCAAGCTTCCAAGAAGGGGTGGGGGTGCAGACAAGGAGATGGAACGTAACATCTTTTTGTCACAAAGACCTCTTTTTCATTTTCTATTTCAGCATATTTTGTCGGAGGTGAATTCTTAAACTTTCTGGAATCAATCTTGAATTCTGTGGAATTCATAATAAATCCTTAGGAATCCTAAAGAATTGAAGCGCGAGCTCGGTCGCACTCGTCGCCTTTTTAAAGTTTCTAAGAGGGGGGAGAGGGGACTTACGGAGGAAGAGATAAAACATAACCTCCATTTGTTACAAGGATCAGCCTTTCAATTGTTTTCATTTTCTATTTCAGCATATTTTGTCGCAGATGAATTCGTAAGCTTTTTGGAATTGATCATAAATTCTTTGGAATTCTAAAGAATTTAAGTGCGAGTTCGGTCGCCCTCGTTTCTTTTTTGAGCTTGCAAGAGGGGGCGAGTTACAAACAAAGAGATGAAACATAACATCTATTTGTCACAAAGATCACCCTTTCACTTTCTATTTTAGCATATTTTGTCGGAGATGAATTTTCAAACTTGTTGAAATTCATCATAAATTCTTTGTAATTCCAAAGAATTTAAGCGTGAATTCAGTCGCACTCATCGCCCTTTCCATGTTTCCGAGATGGGGGGGGGGGGAACAAAGTGATGAAACGTAACCTCTATTTGTCACAATGATCACTCTTTTATTTTCCATTTCAGAATATTTCGTCGGAGGTGAGTTTTTAGCTTGCCGGAATCAACCCTGAATTTTGTGAAATTCATTATAAATTCTTCTGAATTCCAAAGAATTCAAGCACGAGTTCGGTCGCACTCGTCGCCATTTTCAAGTTTCCGAGAGGAGGGGTTACATAGAAGGAGATGAAACATAACCTCCACTTGTCACAAGGATTAGCCTTTGAATTGCTTTCATTTTCTATTTCGGCATATTTTGTCGAAGGTGAATGCTTAAACTTCTTGAAATTAACCTCGAATTCTGCGGAATTTACTATGAATTTTTTGGAATTCCTCAGAATCCCGTCAACAAATAAATTACGTTGACTATAAAATATGCCGGAAGAGAAAATTAAAATCCGGCATATTTAGCCGAAGGCAATAATCGACCTTAAACAAACGTAAATTAAATACTGAGATTTTTCGTAATTTTGTTTTTGTTATATATTTCTTCATCCAAAATTGTACAAACAACATTTAAATTCAATGACTATAATCTTATTTCCCAAAAACTGAAACAAAAGAGGGCACTTTAACTAATTTTATTCAATTTATGGAATAAGAGCCATGCACCATTTTTAAAAATTTTAAACAAATACATGTTTAGTTTTCAAACGTAAAGTTTTGGGAAAGTGTAATGGACATGGTGCCACAAATTAAAAATATATATGCGTGAATTAAATTACTTCTCGTTAAGTTATATTCGTATAAAAACTTTAAAATCAATTTTCCCAAAATAGCAGTTTAGCAAATGGGCTCTTTTTCCATCATCGACCTCTATTTTGAATGTTTCTGATACAGAAGTGCTCCAATTTGAATCATTAAAATATGAGTGAAAAATTGTTTAGTTACAAATACTACGAACTTTTTCATTGCAATGAACACAAAAATAGTTGAAAACCGGGGAAACCCGGGATATGTTCAAAAACGTTTTTCTTAGATTAAAATAAAAGAAAGTGGCCACACTGTATAGCAACCGTACGCAGTAAAAAAAGGATCACTTTTGTTGCAGAGCATTTTGCTCCAGCGGTCATTTGACTCTCGAGATCATAATGATCTGTTACTTAGATCATTTTGATCTGCTTTCAGGTTCATCTGTCAGTATAAGCAAAATGGCCGCCAGTTTTTGGTGAGGATGTTATGACCTAAATATTTTGCCTAAGCGCGTGAAAGTGACAACTAAACTTAACAGAAGATATATTCTGTTATCAAGTTTCGTTATTTTTCAACTTTCCAAGTATACTCCACGATCAGAAATCATAAGGAGCTCCCATATCAGCTAAAGTACTCCAAGAATGTCGGCCATCTTGGCTTGACTTGATTATACATGAACCTGAATGAAATCATTATGACCTCAAAAATCGATCATTAGTTTCGGCCGATCAAAATTCTCTTGATTTCGGTATCATTTTTGTTGCATATCAAAGTGATATTGATTCCCGTATCATTCTGTACATAATTTTCTACTGTGTAACGGGACACAAAAAATACTTCCTCTTTAATTTTATTTCTGTGAAAAAAAACACTTCGAGTGTCTTACTTTAATCGACCCTTAAGCTAGCAAGAGTATTTATTACTAGTTAAGTAAATTGGACTAATCTACTTGGACAGCTAAATATATAACACAATGCAGAACCGGTATGGTACTCCAAATGAACCTAATTTGTCGAAAACGCGCGATAAGCCAAGCATTTCTTGTGCTCTTTTCCTTTGCAAGTAGAGAAGCGACCTGTGGGGTAAAATATATGTATATATATATACATATATACATCGTATGCTGTCAAACCCATTCACTTGTTCACGTACCTCTTTCCTTTACTCTTCGTCTGTAGTAAATCTCTCTTTTTTATCATTTTTTTGCTGCATCTCCTTTCCATCCTCTTCCTTAGTTTCCACTCTTCCTTTGCCATATCACCATTATATCCACTTAGCCTTTGCCAAACTGTGTTGGCTGCGCTCTCTTTTTTGGTTGACCTTACACGTGATTTCATTATACTTCATCTGACAAGTACAAGCGCAGCTACAATATCAGAGGGTGCGAACTTTCGACTCTAAAGAAGAGCCGACAGATTCTATCCATTTTGCAATTAAACAGAAGTTCCGATCCAATTAACGTCACTTAGATTCACTCTGCTCAGCTCAAAAAGCTTTCCATTATACTTACAGGACTCACAATATCAGCAGAGAAATCCATTTTCAATTATTATATCGGAAAACGTCAGCAGGGGGATTGTTATTCCAAACGGCTGGTTTCAATCGATGAATTGAGCAAGGAAAATACGATTTATGATTCTCTTTTCATTTGAATAATTTGTGTAAATATAATTTTCGATAGTTTCTACATCAATAGAGGCTTTTATAATCATACATTCTTCTGTTTGCCAGAATTTTACAAAAAGTTAGTTAGTTTTAGTTAAGTTATTTTTGGAGTTAGTTTCTACATTAATAGAGGCTTTTATAATCATACATTCTTCTGCTTTTCAGAATTTCACGAAAAATGTAATGGAAGTTATATCTTTAGTAAAAATACGAAACAGTTCGCGATTTTAAATGACGGTAACGTAAATTGTTGCTGACGATGCATGTGCAATTCGCGGGCGGGCGGTAAAGATTGTGTGGTATTTTAATGCAAGATGCTTCATTGTAGAAGGTGCGGCTTTTAGAAATCGTGAATTAAGTTATTTGAAACATCTCACCTCATAAAATTCTATCTTTTACAAAAAAATTACAATATAATTTTTTATTCAATTACAATAACTTTAGATGCCTCAAATGTCATTTTTTTTTCTTTTGAGCTTTGAAGGAGTTCAAGAATAATGAATTTATCGAAGCAAAAAATAATACTGGAAATTTTTTTTCCAAAAATTTTAGGGGATGAGGCTTACGAATTGCTTGATTTTATATCTATCAAAATGCTTACCGGTAAGCATTTCTCTGTGTGGAAAAATGCAGCGGACCCCAGTAGGAGGCCCTCCATCAAAAGCATGATTTTTCGACAAAATAATAAAAAAATTGTTTTTTTGACGAGCGCTGAACATATTTCCTTATTAGGATTAAATAGAACTTTTTTTACACACACCTAACACATCTTTAGTGGGAATTCCGACTCGATGTTTGAGTCTGCGTAAAATGGATTGCCTCGCGTGTTCTGACGCAATTAGAGTTTGGTTAGTTTTCAATAATTACTTGCAGCCTGAAGCAGTCTGTCCATATCCAGTTTGCCCGTCAGTCGATAACTCGACGAAAAGCGTGAAAATTAGTTTGCTTTGCCTTCGCATTAATCTTTTGAAATAGAAAACCGCGAGGCTCTGCGGTTATGCTTGCCAGTATGGATCCAATTTAACTATCTGAAATTCCTGCTTTCATGTAATTCTATTCAGTCACTATTACGTTTGTAGATACTCTGCGAAACAGAAATGTGAAATTCCAAAATAAACTCATACCTGTTCTATTTTATGCCGTGATCTTCATCATATGCATTTCTGCGGTTTTTGGCATTAGGCATACGATGGCCCTAATTTCGAAACTTCATACAAAGGAGATCTGATCAACTGATAGGTGTTTTATCGACAGTCACGATAAAGAAAATTCTGCAAAACAAATTTTGTGTGAAACGAAAAATAAGTTTCGAAAATTTCACTGCGAGCCGAATTTAATGCGACACTTCCCTCTATTCATTAGAAATGCTTCTATCAATTCAGCTATCGCAGCACGCTAGCGAAAATTTTGGAACTTGCATTTGGTCAACCAAGTGTAAGGTTAATCTAACTTCGATATTTCTGAAGGTGTTTTTGGCCACTATACTTTAATAATTGTTCTATTCTATGCCGTTATTTTTATTACATGATTTTCTGCGGTTTTTACCCTCAGGTATACGATGGCTCTAATTTTTAAACTTCATACAGAGGATATCTGATCAACAGATATCTGCTGTATCGACACTCAGGATGAAGAAAATGTTTCAAAACAAATTTCGTGTGAAATGAAGAAAGAGTTCCAAAAATGTCACCGGGAGCCGGATTTGAACCGACACATATCTCTATTCATAAGATGTTACTGAAGGTGGTTTCGGATGGTTCATTTTAATGTTTGTACTATTTTATGCCATGATCTTCATTACATACATTTTTTGCGGTTTCTGGGTTTAGGCATACGATGACTCTAATTTTTAACCTTCATACAGAGGAGATCTGATCATCAGATATCTGTTGTATCGACACTCGCGATGGAGATAAATTTTTAAAACAAATTTCGTATACAATGAAATTTGCTTTTAAAATTTTTCTTCATTATGAGTGCCGATTCAAAAGATATCTGTCGATCAAACCTCCTCTATATGAAGGTTAAAAATTAGAGTAATCGTATGCATAAGGCCAAAAACCGCAGAAATGCATGTAATATAAACTTATACCAACATTAACTACTGAAATTACAGTTCATGCATAAAATGAAAGAAAGTATTCCGCTGCGTGCATAATAAATTCTTTGTTCTGCAACCAACTGAGAGTATTATTGCGGAAAGTTTTTGCCAAGAGGTACAGTAATACTTTACGGGACGCGAGAAAATTTCATTTTGCCGAAACTTTTCATACGAAACTTTTTACCCTTACATCCCTCTAAGTAGTTACGAGTTTCTTGCTCTGGTAATACAGTTCATGTGTTTGAAGAGCGTCTACGTAATGTGGTTTACTGATACGAAGTTTGTGGCCTAGGAAGCCACACCCGCGTCATTAAACACTTTCAGGTAACTGAATGATGTATATATATATATATATATACATACATACATATACATGTGCACCTATCGCTGTCATAAAAGCTCATGGCGGAAAATAGTATGGCGGAACTTTTACGGTTTTGCACTTACTTCCTCTCTTCGATTTTAGTAGTTGGATACGGAACGAGCTTCTTATTGGAACTTAAGTAACTTTCATTTTAAGACGAGGGTACTCAAAATTGTAATTTTCCATATGACTTATATAGGTATTTATATTTCTAACATAAACTTGTTTGAAAATTCATAACAGAGAAGAAACATCATACTATGTGTGCTATAGGTTTTGCTAAAATGTTAAGAGTATATCGAAACATAAGGTTTTCAACAAACAGACAAAGATCTTTTCAATTCGGGTTAATTTTTCTTTTTCTTTTAAGCCTCGTTCAGAATATGAAAACGGAAAATTGCAAGATGATGAAAGAGATTCTTGATATCACTGAAATATAGTCAAAAACTCATAAATCAAATGAAAGAACATTTGAACTTGACAGCATTCAAATTTCGAAATTCGTTTAAGATTCATTTTGCACAGAGCTATAAAATTTTTAGTCGACTTATATACTTGAACTTCTGAATGAATACACTAGTTGACACATTTTTTGTTCATCGCGTGTACCTAAAAAAAAGTGTTTTCTGGACTAATTTTGGGTCGCTGAAAAAGAAAATGACTCTTATTTACTTTTCCAAAGAAGCGTTTTTGAGATATTCGCAAAAAACGCGTTTTGTGGTTCTTCTTTCAGTTACTGGCAGAAATCTCGAGAACGTTTAATCCAACTAATATGAACTGTATATCATTCAAAAGGTGTGTTTTTCTTCTTTCCGACGATATACTGTTTGTGTCAATCTCATTAAAATTTATTGGGTTATAGTCGACGAAATTCGTGAAAAATGGAACAATTAAAAGTGAGTGATTTTCAAATAAGGTCGGAAAATCCACTTTTTTTACTTCCATCGCTTTCATCTTTCATGACTTTCATCAAAAATTTAAATCCGATTGACACAGACAGTATATAGTCGGAAAGTGGATGATGCTATCTTTCGAATGAAAGACAGTTTATGTGAATTGGATCAACCGTTATCAAGATTTATGCCAGTGACTAAAAAAAGAGATATTTTTGGTGTAAACTAGTGATATGCGTCATACATAATTAACTAAAGATAACTGCGATTTTTTCTTTTAAAAAAAGACAAATATAGAATATCTTGAGAATTTCAATAGTCTTTTTTTGAAGAAAGTGTAAATATTCAAAAACAATAATCATACAAATTAATATATAAAGTACAACATGGATGAGAGGGAAATAACAAAAATTGTGAGCAAAATGTATTCAAAGGACAATTTTTTTTGAATCATGCTAATACTAATGCATTCAAAGGTTAGAAAAATGCATGGGCTTAAATATAATTTATGTTAATCCTGTTTCAAAGTGATACATACACTTCAGATTCGAATACAACGGTTAAAAACCTGTGGGAAATAAAACATTCAGTCCATGTTGCACTTTTAATGTCGACCTGTATTATCATTTTGTCAATACTTATTATAAAGGGTCATGTCATTTCTTACAAATAAAGGGCTCCGGGACATAAAGGCGTAAGTCTCAAAACCCGAATTTTCTATGAGACAAGAAATGTATAACCGTAACACATTTAATTTGAAAAAAGAAATCACTTTCAAGCTATTATACCTATAGCTCTATTGAATCGCGATAGGAGCACTTTAAAGTATTACTAAAAGTTGGGTCAAAACAATTAATTTGAGCTAATAAAACGTATTTAAGAAAATTTGGCACTTGCACCCTTATGTTCCAGGACCCATCAAATAGTACTTTGCCCGTAAGAGTTATAATGTATAAATTTGAAAGAAAAATATTTTAATATTTAATGGAAAGTATAATTAAACAGATACCAATTAATTCAAATTGTACACAAATTTAAATACAGATTTTAATTTATAGAAATGCATAATGGATGTTATGTTGATATGAAGAACCAAATACAAAAAAAAAATATTGCAAAAAAATCTATTTGGGTAGGCTTAGAAAAAAGCACATCCAAACCACCCTAAATAGAGGATTTTCGCTAATCAGGTCGTATTATTCAATTTCCGTCATTTGTTACACCAATAACGGCTGCCAATTTTTCGATGTGTTTATACTTGTAAAAGTTGCTTTAAATTGCCAAATTTCCCAATAATTAAAAAATGGTTTGTTTTTACTGCTAAATTATGTACGAGTATATGGGTGATTACCAAAAAGTTGACTATTTTAGACAATGAGATTTTCTAAAACAAAAAAATGTCCAAGCCGCCTTAAATATATTTTCTTCTTAATAAAGGTTTCTCCAAGAGAGTATGCAAATATAAAACTAAGAGATCAAGGAATGTATTTGTGATTATTACGAATTTTACACAAATTTGAAAATATTTTGAAGGATATTTAGAACAAATAAACATGTTTTAAAATCTGGAAGAAATGACTATTTTCACGATTTATTTGATTTTGACTTAATTTACTGTCATTTGGAATAAACGTTGACAAATAGATTTTCAACTATACTGGATTCCTCGTAAGTGTAAGATTAAAAATTCCAACTCGAATTATGAATAGTCTGAATAAGTAATTTTAAATTTCATCTTGAAATAGGAATGTAGCATGAGCAGACGAAAAACTTGTGGGACAGACTTTAAAGTGATTTTTGAAATCCTTAACTCTAAAATATTGAACTCTACTCTTGATTCTTATTTTTTTAAAATTAATATACGTGATATATTTGAATCTTGAATATTAAAAAATGGTGTTATTATTATTTAGCAATTTTTTATTTCAAATGTGTAGTTTGGGGCAGGTGTATGACAAGAAATTTTAAGTACTGTTTTATTTTTAATTTGTAAACGAAGTCGTCTACAATTTAAAAATTTTACTAATTTGTGCTTTGATGTAATTTACTGAAGTAATTTCCAAAAACATTTCTTATCCAAGGCAAGAGTGGAAAATGCATATGAGCATATCCACGTGTCATTCTTCTGTCACCGTGATTTTATAGGTAAACCTACACTCCAAATGTAAGCTATATTGAGTAGAAATTTATAAACAGGCACTCTGAAATAGGAAAAAAAGCTTACAGTCATCACAGAAACCCTTATGAAAAAATACAACATATAATAGTTAGACCAAATCCCAAAAATTTACCTGTATAATTTTTGTCATCAGTTGAAAATTGAATGCTTTGAATGCTCACAGCTTTTCAGCGCAATGTTCCAAGATTCTAAAAAAAACATGCATGTTTAGTAGAGAATAGGCTACTGGAATTTCATGAATTTGAGGAGTGTGATTTAATTCCTAACTTAAGAAAAAAATCTCAAAGTCGTCACCGATTTTACAACTCGAATGTCCCCTCCAACATATGTAGGTGAAGAAAGTGCGCGCAGCTACTCAGGACAAAAATCCTTCGATTTTTCATCAGACTTAGGTGTCGGACAGACACCATATTGAGGAAACAGATGTGCTGCTAAGATTGTGTGCTACCAACACATTCTAGTATCGGAAATTTTGAATTTGTCAAAAAAATTTCCACTTTTTCATCGTACTTTAATTTTGCTGTATTTTGGCAACCAAAAAACGTATCCACAAGGAAATAATGTGCCTCAAAAATAATGTGTACTCAGTAGAAAAAGACATAAAAATATGTTTATAAATGGCTTTTCTTTGAAAATTACTGGCCAAATTAATTCTCTTCTTATGAATAAAAGTTGCATTTTATTAAAAGAAATAACTTCTGTCTACAACTTTTCTTCAAAAAGCTAGAATACCTTAAAATATTACAAAAAAAGGCGAATAATTGAAAAATATTACTTGTTTCTATCAAAATACTCGTCCAAAATTATTTTGTAGAACAAAAAGTTTTTTATTTTTCACTTATGAGTTTACTAAAATTCGCTAAAATTCACTGATACAATTCAATTTATGGACGTACTAATTTTAATATTTTGTGCGAATTGCGCGCATGCTCAGAGATATTGATCAAGCAAAGAAAAACATTTTTGTATGTATTTAGAATGTAGGAAAAAAGTTTGAAATGTGTGACTCAAGATTTGTCTTGAATTTTTTTTTTAACATGAAACTGTCTGTGAGAATGCCCATATACGCGGCCAAATCAGCGAAATTTAGCTGTTAATCAGTGAGATTTCGCTGATTTGGCAGCCCATATACGCTGGTTTGATTTAGCGGTATACTTATCGCTAATTCAGATTGAGAGAGTAGGACAGTACTGGAATTGCGATTGAAAAAATATAAAATAAAATTCAAAAAGGGAAAATATAATCAATCGGTATGTAATGTTGTCTTCTCACTGTTAATTGAAAATCATAACTCGTTATCCTCATAATTACTCTCATATAAAAACGTAACACAGTACTTCTAAACATTGATGTTTGTTTGCGTTGACATGAATGACTAATAAATGAATAATTTTTCGGTTGATCGTGCATATGAAAGCATTTGTTATTGGATAAAATTGATCGAGCGATCGCTATTATTTCCTGAAGTAATGAATTACCATACCTATAGGCTTTATATATGTATATTGCATAGATTTGTAGATAGAAGGCCCCTGTTTACGACGACCGCTTGAACGCTCTTGTAAAACTGGCTACAGTTCATAAGGTAGCAGCGGGCATTTCCATACATATGCAAAATACCAGGTTACACTCTGGTTACACCTATATATAACAGAACGTACAATGAACTTTCAGTAACAACCTGTAATTATTTCAGAGGGTGTGAAAAGCACACACTTCTCTCATGCTTTTCAAATTAAAACGAGACTCGTTACCAATGATTATCTATCATCAGTCGCTTCATTATACAATATACAAAAAACTTCACCACTTGTGTACAGACTATTGAAAGAATAAAATGAAATAGTTATTTTTCTTCAAATTCCTCAGCTAGTAACTGATAATTATAATTACAGATCACATCAAATCTACCAATATTTAATTACCAAAAAAATGTAATGGACAAACCAAAGATTTTTTATTCTCTTTTTAATTGAACTCTACTTTGATTTATTCAAACAATCCCTGTTTATGAGTTCAAAACTCCTTCTCTAGTATATTATTGTTAAAATGTGTTATTGTATGTATTCCTCAATTTTTCTGCCCAATGGCCTAGCAAAATTCGTCTAAAAAATATACAAAATGTACCGTATCTTGAATGCAGACCTACTCATGATGTCATGATGCTCTCACTAAAACATTTTTATACCCTCTATCTCTCCTTTAATTGTCAATACACCACCTTCTTCGCCTAACTCATCGAGCACTCCCTTTTACATTTTTATTATCTAATATTCTTCCTTTCATAATTTTACATTTGTTTTATTTGACCCCCCTTTGCACATTCTCCTTTTTTGACCTCTAATTTACATCCTTCGACGTGAAACTAACAATCTTACACTTTCCACTCATAGTCTCTATCGTACACTTCCTGTTCTCACTGCCAACAAACAACTTCCAGCCCTCTATTCTTTTTCCTTAACCCCGTAGATATAGCACCCTTCTTAACATAAATCACCCTTCATCCGCTACAAATTATTCCCCTACCTCTCCCAAACCCAACTTTTTCTCTATCCTACCTGCCACTTGTATTTTATACACTTTTCTAAGATCTAATTTCACTTCACCTTTCATTTTTCATCTTTACCCTAAGACCTACTTTTGCCTTTGCTTTACCTGTCCAATCTTCTCATGCTCTACTTTTTCCTTACCTCTATTTTACATCATTCCACGAGTTACTCACAT
>JAUMHM010000050.1:10089441-10108625 GCA_032362435.1 Melikaiella ostensackeni | reverse complement strand
AAGATTCCAAAGTATATCCACGGATTTTAGAGGATTTTGTAGGATTTCAAGCGATTTACCGGAATTTCAAAGTATTTTAGAATTTTTTAAAGGAAACAAAGGGATTTCAAATCAGTATTTCATTCGTAATATTTTATAATATGCAAAACATAAGCCGATGAATTCACGTGATGATTTTAAAAGATTCCAAAGTATATCCATGGATTTTAGAGGATTTTGTAGGATTTCAAGCGATTTACCGGAATATCAAAGTATTTTCGAATTTTTAAAAGGATTTCAAGGGATTTCAAATCAGTATTTCATTCGTAATATTTTATGTTATGCAAAACATAAGCCGATGAATTCACGCGATGAATTTAAAAGATTATAAGACATCTCAAAAGATTTCAAAGTATATCCACGGATTTTAGAGGATTTTGTAGGATTTCAACCGATTCACCGGAATTTTAAAGTATTTCTATATATTTTAAAGGAGTTCAAGGCATTTTAAATCAGTATTTTGCTCGTAGTATTTTATCTATCTTATGCAAAACAAAAGCTGATGAATTCACGGGATGATTTTAAAAGATTGTAAGACATTTTAAAAGATTCCAAAGTATGTCCACAGATTTTAGAGGAATTTGTAGGATTTCAAGCGATTCAACGGAATTTTAAAGTATTTTCATATATTTTAAAGGACTTCAAGGCATTTTAAATCAGTATTTTATTCGTAATACTTTATCTTATGCAAAACATAAGCCGATAAATTCACGGGATAAGTTTAAAAGATTGTAAGACACTTTTAAAAGATTCCAAAGTATATCCACGGATTTTAGAAGATTTCGTAGGATTTCGAGTGATTTACCGAAATTTCAAAGTATTTCCGAATATTTGAAAGGATTTTAAGGGGTTTTAAATCAGTATTCCTCTCGTAATTTTCATCGTATGCAAAACATAAGCCGATGAATTCATTTATTTGCAGAGTGTCTACCTAACCGGGAAATGACCAGGAATTTTTCTCAGCGTAAAAACACCGAAAGATGACCGGGAATTTGTAAAAAATTATAATTCTCACTTTAAATAGGGAATTTTACAGAAGAATTACAATTCGGACTTGGGACAATGAATTTTTGAGAAGACTTATGATTCTGAGTTGGGACAGGGAATAAATAAAAGAAAAAGGAACAAAAATTCACGTAAAAATTACAATAACCTTGACCTAGTACAGGGAATTTTCGAAAAATAGTTCGTGAAGACTTGTTTCAAAGTGAAGGAGCAAGTGTTGCGTAATTAAGAAATTCCACGACTTCTGAAATGACAAGAAAATTCACGATGAGTATTTTTTTGGTACTATTTCGTTCTTTGGTAAACATATATTTCCAAAATACTTTAGTTTTTGAAGAGGAATGGCTCTTAAATTCACGCGACGATTTTTAGAATTTTCGAATGGAAGGCGAGAGCGAAAATCTTGAAAGTGTCGTATTGTAACGTAAAGCAATTACCGGAAAAATGACAGCAACTTCGTTTGCGCGCTTATTTAAAAATATTTATAGCAATTTTACAACATTTTCCAGTTGCAGCTCGTGTTTTTGTCTCTTGTCCGCGGAATTCCTCGGTTAAAAATTGCGATTAATTCCTGAAGATTTCCCAGCAACAAAAAAGAAAAAAAATGTCATAAAAGTTTTGAGATTTATTATAAATTACAATCTACATATCTTTCCTGCGTAAAATAGTAGCACCTTGAAAATTTGACATATGGATCTTCAAACCATCTTATAAGATATATGTAAAAAGTAACAGCTGAAAAGCTGTACTCCCCCGTAAAATGGTGTTCAAATGCTAAAATTCATGTTTTTTTACATTTAGTCATGATTTGCACAAAAACAACGAATCGCACAATGAAAAGTTCCAAATGAAAGTTGAAGACCATGAAATTCTCTAAATTATTACGCATTTTCGAAAAAAAACTTGATTATTTTACTTGCAAATTTATTATTAAATAAGATTCTCCTTAAAAATTCAATAATTAATTGAACGGTGAGAAATAATTTCTTTGTAATGTGAATACCGAATAATGATATCGTAATTATTCAGCAATGTTCACTCATTTTTTTGACCACATCGATATTGTTGTTTCTTAAATATCACATTGTTCATTTAGAAAACTCCTTTTTTTGTTATTGCTGCGAGCGTCAATCCAGCAATCGCACATCGGGTTTCGCCATTGCAATCGATACTCGAGCGTTTATATTTGTTGAAACAACAAAAAAATTATTTTTTTTTTATTACCTTGCAAAAATTTGTCATTCTGCAACTAAGGGCAACTTTTCAAGTGACCGTATTTCCGTGAAAAAAATACGCAGCTCATTGTCATTTTGAATATCGCATGCATGTAATTTTTAAGAAATTCTAACGCAGTTTAAATTTGTTTATAAGAATTAGGAGTGGAGAAAGCAATTTTTTTATAGCAATTAATATTTCCGCTTCCAATTAACATTAAGAGTTCGAATTTGGGGTGGTGATGAAAATGCCTTCAGCCTTTCCCTATATCACTAAGCCATTCGTTTTGAACCCTTGTCACGGACGTGAATGCAAGTAAAAGTAAACCGCTCCGCGGAGCGTCAAGGCCGCGCTACCAAGGGCGCTGGGGAGCAGATAGCGATTTCTCGCTTTTCGTCGTTCGCGCGGAAACGCAGCGGCGACTTCAAACTCGCTGGAGTAGTCGTATCTTCTGAACTACTCGATGAAAATTGATGATTATTTTTTTAATTTAATAGACCGCATCGAGAAGAAAAATAATTTTCACTCGAATATGCGCTTATGCAATTTTTTATCGTATTTTTTGCAATTGAAAATTGCAACTACATTATTTTTCAATAAATGTTCATTAAACATGTTGAAATAACGTTTGCGAATCATCGCAAACGTACGTTGCGAATTGCTTATTCGCTTTGTCACCTCGCCGTAACTTTTTTTATGCCAATTTCTCGGTAAAATAATACATAGACACAACTTTTTCCATTTTTTTTTGCTTCTCCTTTATTTCACACACATGCGTCTTAATATAAGGATGTAGACAAATGACTTAATGTTTAGAGTACATAATATTCACACAAATCGTGCAATTTTCGCTCGCGTTTCGTATTCGTCGCAATCGGGTATTGTCTCAACGCCTGAGCTCACAGGTGTTGCAGGAATGTCATCGATATCATCGTCACTTATATCGCTAACAGCAACTTCTTCGCATTTCATATTTGTACATTCTTCTCCGTCGCAGTTTACGCATAGTACGGAACAATGAAGGCCGTTTTTCTTGCAACTGCGTGAATTATGTTTGCACCCCGTCGTGCATTTACAACTTATCTCTTTTAACAAATCGTCCGGTGAAAGTGCCGCTTTTGTCTAGACGGGTACAAGTCCGTTTTGAGTCTTTCCCAATAATTTCTCCTTTCCTCTTTCCAAACCAGTATTACATAATATAAACAAATATTTTAAAAATTATTATATATTTTTTATTATATCAAATGTATAATTATTTGAAGATGTAGGTCAATCACTTCGTTTCGAATCCAAAAGTATTTCCTACTCTTGCATCAACTTGGAATTATGTTGCTGAAAACATTTTGACTGTAAAAAAACAAATTTTTCAATTATTATAAATTACCATAATTTCCTTACTCTTCAATAAAATGTATTATTATTATAGGTCAATCGATTCGTATTAAATTGAGGATTCTTTTTCATCGTTACGTCAACTTTGAATTATATTGATAAAAAAAGTTTTACTGTAAATGAAATTTTCAAAATATTATAAATGACCAGATCTTCCTCACTCTTCAATCATATTTGATAATATTATAGATCAAACGATTCGTCTCAAGACAAGGTATATATTATAATTTTGGATCGACTTCGAATTATGTGAATGGAAAAAGTTTTACTATAAAAAACCCATTTTTAAAATATTATAAGGTGCTAAAAAAATGTAATGATTATTTTTCGAAATCCTTCGGTCAGTTTTCAGATATTAGTTGTGAAAATGAGCCCTCCAAATTTCATTCACTTATCTGCAATTGTCTTCAAGTTATCGTCTTCACAAGAAAGTGTGACATCCACACACACACATACATCCGGACAATTGCTTAGTACCTCGCTTAGAACATTGTATTAGACATATTTCAATTGAGGAAGTTTAATTGAACGAATTAAAAATTTTCGAAATTGTTACCATTACAAAGCTTTCTCTATGACGGAGCGAAAATACAGGAAGTAAAATCAAAATAAATGAAATAAGAAAATGAAGTATAAAGACAAAAATAATAAATAAAAATTATAATGAAGAACAAATGAAGGCAAGATGTTTTTTCCATACGAAAATCACGTAGTACATATAATATTTCCAATTCTAGTGAAACACTTTACATCAAAACTATTTCATGGTTATTCAAGAAGCATAATAGTACAAAAAAAAATAATAAAATCAAGATAAAAAAAGTAAAGAAAAGATTCAATATTACCATGAAATTTCTCATACACCATTTGTTTAATATTTATATGATACATGCACTGCAGTGAACAAAAATTATTATTATTATAAGTAACACATAACGGTGTGTCTTGTATAAAGCATATACCATACTTGTATTTAATAAATAAAATATGTTATTTACTTTCATTCAACTTTCAACATGGAGTCAAACCACATCAAACGTGTTAATGATTTTTCATGAACTCCTGGATTCCAAAAATGATTACATAAATACGAAGTATACTATTAAACAAGAAAGCAATTTGAATATTTTTTCGGAATTTCTTTTCTTCGATTGTTTATTGCTATTTGAACATTTGAGCTTTTTTTTCAAATCATGAAGTTGAGTAAACTTGCAATACTGCGTTTATATTCTAAAGAGTTTTTGCAAAGCCTTTGTAGTTCATATTTCAGTGAATAATTTGTTTACGTTCGGAGTATTTTTTATAAACAATCTATTGAACAATTGCGATTTTCAATGTCTTCTACAAACGCGATTCGGACGGAGTTTTGGGTACATATAGAGCTATTATTAAACCGGAAATCTGTCGAAGAAAATTTTTGTAAGGTCCACTACGAGCAATGAAAATTAATTTTTTGTAATGTCGCGCCGCGGCAAACCGCGCGACACGGTACTGTGCTTCTGCAGGGACCCTCGCGCGCCTTTATTGTTCTAGATCAATAGCCCCTGTAAATGAAATTCAAATGAATTTAGGGAGATTTGAGGGAAATGAAAAGAATTCGACACAATTGATAGAAATTCAAGGTAAATTGAAAATAAATCAAGTGAACTTAATACAAATCGAAAATATTTTAAAAATTCATTGAATTCATCAAATTTAGAGTGAATTTGCAAAAAATCAAGGGAATTCAAAAGAGTTTATAGAAATTCAGGATAAATTAATAAGAATCCTGGCTGAGTTCCAAATGAATTGAAAAAATCTCTTATATTTCATTAAATACAGTAAAATTAAAGTGATTCATGAAAATTTAAGGGGATTGCAGAGAACTCGATGAAATTCATACGAATTCAAGATTGATCAAACAGAATTCACAGTGAATTAGAATAATTCAAGTGAATGAAACAAATTTTTTTAATTAAAAAAAAATCCCATTGAAGTTAGATGGGAGTGAATAGAATTAATGAATTCAGAGGGAATAATGGAAAATGAAAAAAATTTGATGAAATTCATGAAAATGCAAAGCGAATTCAAAAAGAAATCAAATGACATTAGAACAATTCAAAACTGTTTAAAATATTCATTGAACTCATTGAATTTGAAGTGAATTTACAAAAATTCAAGGGAATTGAAAATTTTATTGAATAGTTCAGGATCAATTATTAAGATCTCTAGCTGAATTGCAAATAAATTTTAAAAAAAGACCTAATTCATTGGTTTCAGTCAAATTAGAGCGAATTTGGAAGTACTTCCAAATTCCTCAAATTAGACTCGAATTATATTTATTATTTTATTGACGGAAACCAATGGATTAGGTCTTTTCTTTCAATTTATTTGTAATTAAGTCAGAATTCTTATTAATTTATCCTGAATTCTTCTAAATTATTTTTGATTTCATTGAATTTTTGTAAATTCACTCCAAACCTAATGAGTTCAATGAATCTTTTAAACAGTTTTGAATTGTTCTAATGTCATTTGATTTTTTTTTAAATTCGCTTAGCATTTTCATGAATTTCATAGAATTTTTATCATTTTCCATTAATCCCTCTAAATTCACTGATTCTATTCACTCCCATCTAACCTCAATGGAATTTTTTCTGAATTAAAAAAAATGTGTTTCATTCCCTTGAAGTATTCTAAATTTACTGTAAATTCTGTTCAATTAATCTTGAATTCGTATGAATTTTATTAAATTCTCTGCAATCCCTTGAATTTTTATAAATTCGCTTTAATTTTGCTGAAATCAATGGGATATTAGGGATTTTTTCAATTCATTTGGAATTCAGCCAGAATTCTCATTAATTTATCCTGAATTTCTTAAAACTTCTTTGAATTTCCTTGATTTTTTCCAAATTCACTCCAAATTCAATGAATTTAATGAATTTTTAAAATATTTTCGACTTGTATCAAGTTCACTTGATTTTTTAAAACTTACCTTGAATTTCTATCAATTGTTTTAAATTCTTCTCATTTGCCTCAAATCTCCCTAAATTCACTTGAATTTCATTTACAGGGGCTATTGTTCATAAAAAATGCTCCAAACGTAAGCAAATTATTTACTGAAATATGAAATGTGAACTAAAAAGACTTTGCAACAAGTCCTTAGAATATGAACGCAGTATTGCAAGTGTACTCAACTTTATGATTTAAAAACAAAACATGCTCAAATGTTCAAATAGCAATGAACAAATGAAGAAAAGACTTTCCGCGAAAATATTCAAATTGGTTTCTTGTTCAATGATATATGTACTCTGTATTCATGTAATCATTTTTGAAATCGAAGATTTCATGAATAATCATTGACACGTTTGACGTTGTTTGACTCCATACAGAAAGATCTGAAGCGATATTTTGTCAAAATCAAAGATATATACGTCTTCTAAAAATGTCAACTTTTCCTGAATCTATCAAGCTGTTTATTGAATATTAAAATTAAATTAATTCTTATAGTAATTGAGCTGCTCAAAGAAATATTTTTTTATTACATTCATTTAATTCAATTTTCTTATTTGCTTTGAAATAAAAAATGAATTAATAAATTTCAACATATTGGTCAACAAAATAACAACAAAGATAGTAATAATTCAAGGCTAGCTTATTGAATACTTTTCAATAAAAGAAAAAAAATAGTTTCACCCCTTCTCAATATCATGCAACTTTTGATAAGTAATATATATATATATATATATATATATATATATATATATATGATGAAAGAAATGATCCTCGTTGCCTATAAAAAATGCTATTCAGAGGAAGATGCCACATACACAACACGTGCATTCTGTTATTATGTTCCATTGAGTACTTGATATATTTTTCTCTAATCTTATGGTTCTTACAGATATTTATTTTTTCAAAATATATTTGAAATTTTTTGTCAGTCTACTATATGAACATTTATTTCCAAATATAGTACTAATATTATTAAAATGTCATATTGGTATTTTACTTATTATATATAAAATAAGTTTGCCAGAAGTATGTACATAAATCTGGGGTATAATAATTAAATACAATTAAAATTGAATTTTTATATTTGAGAGTATGAATATTTTGCTATCTTAATATTGTGTTTCTGGATAAATTTCTGAATATTGATATTTGGGACTAAAACCTTCTGTATAGTTTCCTGAAAAATATTGACACTCTTCAGGTACATGCTTTTCACGAGGGTTTGGGTTGGTTCGCTGAGAAGCGACTGACTAGTCTCGCACACAAGCGTTTATAAAATGATCTTCTCAAATGTGAGATATTTTCACAGTTACAGTCAATGTCAGTTTACGGCAAACTGTTGATTGCGACGCTTCGTTTTTCTGAACTTTCTTGCCGTGTTGAAATTGAAAAGAATTTTCACAGTGCAGAATATTTTTCAAATAAATAGAAATGTACATTTAAAGAGTAGATTACGGTGTCTTTGTCGAAGAAAGAAAAATAAAATCAATACAATTTTTACAGTTTGAAATGAAATTGAAATATCTTGAAATTGAAATATTTGCTCCATTAGTGCTGTGGTGAATTCTTTTACAAAATGTTGGATTGTCATTATTGATGAAGAATTTTCTCTTATCTATTCTGTTTATACTGTTTTTGGTAATTTGGTTTTCAGTGAAATTAAAAAGATATTTGAAAAAATAAATAAAATTGAGGGCAACGTGTTTTTATGATGGATATTAGTGGAATATTGTTGAAAAGTATTAAAGAACTTTTGTCAATAATCAATAACTTAGATTGGATGCAATACAGAAGGAATTATTGATAAAATGCAGCATTCGTGGGTTTTTCCAAAAAAGATATTTGATATTGACAAGATAATACGTAATTAAAATTTTCATAAGAGAGTAACTTTTATTTGATATTAAAAATTTTTCGTTTTAATAAGAAAATGTCAAGATTGTCCAAAAATTTGACAATAAATTTAATTTTTATTTCCAGATATTAAAAAAAAAAATTGTCACCATTTTTTACTGTAGTTTTCCTATAAATTGCCCCTGATGAGGAAATCTAAATTGGCTTTGAAACATGTTGATCCTCAGTAGAATAAAAAAAAAGGTGAAAGAAAAGAGTGTGAGGTTGGTTTTGGTTGACTCTTTCTGTTTCTCCCTCTTTTTTTGTTGTTGTACATTTATTGTACATTTGTCTCTAATTTGCCGGGAAATCTTATAGTTTCGAAGTCTATTTTTGATTTATGAACTTCTTGGGTATTCTTTCTTAGTACACAAACACATTTTTCATAAGAATGTAGTTTTCATTTCATTCTTTAAACAAATTAAAAAAAAAAATATTGAGCAAAGATTTGTTCCAATCTGCAGAGTTGCCTATGAATACTATTAAGATTTCTTTTAATTAAGGTATCAATGATCAACTCAATTTACATAAAGATGTCTTTTTCCATTCAAATTTGGTATACAAGTATGTGTTACGTAGCAATTTTTAGAAACGTGTCATTGGTTTGGATTATTACCTTTCTCTTCTTGAAAAAATGGAATAATCTGAATAGATTGGTTCTAAATCAACTCACAAAATTTGATCTTGGCACTATGATCTATTTTCTTCATCTCCTGTGTTTTGTTTGCATAAATCTTGTTACTATTTTTTCAGTTTTTTTTTATTTTCACAACTAATTAGAGTATTGAACTGATACTTATCGAAAAATAAGGTTGCCAAAAGGTTTTATATACATTCAGGTGTAAGAAATGATACCCTTGTTGCCTAAAAATAATGGTATTTAGAGGAAGATGCCATATATGCAATATGTGCATTCTGTTATTCTGTATCATTGAGTATTTTATGTATTTTTCATAGCATGATTGTACGATCAAACGAGCTTACCTGTACGTGAAGTTCGATCGTAGTTATACGTAGCGCCTCGTTCCAGATCATCACATTTTCCTCCAAAAAATGAAAAAATATCAGATATCATATAGCAAAGTATTATAATGAATAGTTGTTCTTATGTAATGGTATATTTAATACATACCTTGTTTAACAGAGCTCTTCTAGGTCAGAAAAGCATAAAATTTAATGCTTCAAAAATTGAAAAATGAATACGATTTGTAATACCGTTCAAAGCTCTCAAGGATTTCCTGGTGTAAAAAGCGCAATACCATATCTAGCTTAAAAGTTTCGCGCGTCAAATTGTTTCCTTCTACAATTTTGCACGAAGAAAAGAGTGTTAATTTGATAAATGTTACAAGGATAGTTATTACGCAGATAATTGTGGAACCATTTCAACTCATGCACCTTCGAAATGAGTTCATAAGTTTGTAATTTGATGTTTGTGTTCACACTGAGTTTCTCAACTCTCAGAGGTAAGATGTTTCGTGAACTTGATGTTGTCAGAATATAACTGTTCTCTGCTTCTAATGAACCCTTGACCCTCTCTGACCATTTCTGACTAACATATCAAAGTAAATTACTCCTCTGGTGCACCATGAACAAACTTGAGATTCGTCAGTTTGTGAATACATTTCCGCTTGAAATTACCCAATTAGTTCTATACGAGTTCCTACTTCGTCCTGCAGTTTCGTCCTTTATCCTTTCATATCAAGCTTCGAATCTACCTTTTAAGTATCTTCTCATTAATTACTTAAGCGAATCTCGTTGACTTTTATGTTTTTATTAATTCGTTAACTCAGTTCTAAAACAGAGTATCTGATGTTATAAAAAATCATCAATTTCTCGCACGGAAACAGATGTTGTCTGATATATCGGACTTTTTGGTTAGACTATATGGAATCAGATTTGATGTGAAGGCATCATGAAACAAACAAAATCTGACAACGAATGCCGAAATTTGACATAGTGATATGGAAAATTGATTTCTCTCGATTTATAGAAATAAAATTTTCATAAATTCAAGAAAACAAAGTAGGGAAAAGGTGCCCGCAGGAAGTCAGGAAACACTAAACTCGTGTATATGCTAATTTTTAAATTGACCTGAAAAGTTTAAGGCGTGAAAATAAAATTTGACCCTCCAGATAGTCAAAACCGGAAGGAAAAAAATTTAAAATAAACTTTATTTTAATCGTAAAAAATGTTATCAAATGAAAAAATCCACTTTCCATTAAAAATATATGGGATAAAAAAAATGTTGGAGAAGAAAATTGTTCATCTCAAAAAGATCTGCAAATTTGTTTGGAACTATTTTTGTGATGAGGCGCATATAGTTCTCCTTTCAAACGTGAAAAATTGTATTAAAATTAAAAAATTTTACCTCCCGGAAAAACTATACGAGATACAAAAAAAATGTTCCAAACCAAAATTTTTCTTCCCGAAAAGATCTACAAATTTTTATAAAACTATTTTCTGAGGAGACGAATAGTTTTTGTTTCAATAGTGAATAATTTCATTAAAAATTAAGAATCCCATTTCCCGGTCAAATTATGCAAGACTTGAAAAAATGCCACAAACCAAAATTGTTTATCTCAAAAAGTTCGACAAATATTCTCAAAACTATTTTTTAATACGACGCACAATTTTTGTTTTAATCGTGAACGATAACACCAAAATTGAAAAATTAAATTTTTTGTGGAGACACAAGATACAACAAAATGTTTGAAGGCAAAATTTTTACCGAAAAAAGGTCTACAAATTTGTTACTGACCATTTTTTCATAAGATAGAAAGTTTTTGATTTGATCGTAAATATGCTATTAAAAAAATTTTTAATTTATGGGCGAATGACACAAGATACAATAAGTTGATTAACGAAAAAAGTTTTCCACCTTAGACCAAAGTCCCGTTGATTGATCATACTTTACTTGTATTAAATTTAAAATGAAAAAAATGCACTAATCTAATTTGTTGGGTGATAAGCGCAATAATTGAACAAATTAAAGTACAGAAATCAATACAACATAAATTTATTATAATACCGCTAAACATAAAATAGAAAATTTCGCGTTTTTGGCAAACTTCATTAGAGTGTGAAGCACGAAACGCCTGATGAGAATGTATTCGTTAAAGCCGAAGAAACTTTACCAAAAGAGAATTCATAGTCACCAAATTACAGTTGTCAATGGGTTAACTTTTAATTTTGAAACGTCTCTGCATAAATATGGGGGAGACATATAGACCGATCGCGTAGCGCGAGGTAAATATAGTACACTACCGAGCGCGAACCGCGACCCAACAGACGCGCGCTGGGCGCGCGATCAAAATATGCCCGCACAGCGGGCAGAATTAAAAAGAATAATATTCATCTTACTTTGCCAAAATTAATTATCTTCTTGGGTTTTGGAATATTTTTGTCTAATCCTCTCACTTTATCTCTTACTTTGATGTTATATATTAACAAATACTATTCAGTTAGGTCAAGATCTATAATTTGTAGGATATCGTATCTGTTGTTATTCGTTTCTAATAGTCATTATTGTCCATTTCTAGAGGTTGTTATTGGCCGCTGCTAAAGGTTTTTGTTTTTTGTTGCTATGGGCTGTTACTGACTGCATTTAATGGTTGATTTGAAGACATTGGGAGTTATTATGGAAATGTTTTATCAACCGCTGCTAATGGTTGTTTTCTCATAGTTTCTTATAGTTTTTAATAACCGCTTCCGGGGTTTGCTACTGTTGAGGAAAACGTCACTTATTTAACGGTTAATGTTGGACACTACAAAGTGTTGTAATTAAAATGTATAGGAGTTGTTAGTGACCACAGCGGATTGTTATGTACCGTTTCTAAGGATTGTTATTGATCATTCTCAGTGTATGTAATGAGTATTGCTGAGAATGATTATTTCTTGGACCTAGGAGTTCTTATTGGCAGAATTTAGGGATTGTAATTTACAACTGTCAATGTCCGCTTTTCGCCGTGTCTAATTGACCATTTTTGGGAGTCGATGTTGAGCATTACTAACGGTTGTTGTTGACCGTTTCTAGGCGGTATTTTTCCTTTGTAACATAAGTTTTATTACATTCAGAAGAGAAGTTATCTCAAAACAAGAGCATCATCCTCTTGACTGTTTTGTTTCGAACCACATAAATATATTTTTACACAAACAGAATTATTTGGCTGTAAGATTAGATGAAGTTGGCATATAAGGGTAATGTTTGCTGCAGAATGATTCTTTTTGAGACAAATGATAATCCTCTTGACATAAATTTAAGAGGAAATTCAACTCATGCCGAGAAACAACATTTTGATATAAAAGGATATATCTCTGAGTGTATTGACCGTTGCTAAAAGTGTTCGAATCGTCCGATTTTCGAGATTAATTTCACCAATAATAGGTGGTATTTTTGACTGTCGCTAGGTGTTGTTGTTCTAAACCAATACTAAGAGTTGAAATTGACCAATTTTAGAGATTGTTTTTGCCGATTCTGAAGCCACTGAAAGTTGTCGAATATCTAAACACGTCAATAACAAAAATCTGCATCCAGAATCAACCAAAATTGTGTATTGAAGAAAGTTTTGAATAAATTTTGAACTTTCTTTAAAAACTACTAATGAAACTTTCATAATGAAAGCATTTTATTCACTTGAAAAATATTAAACCAGGAACTAATTATTAGCCTTGAGAAATATCTCTGAAGAACCTGTCAGGATAACTTGACAAGGAGGGGTAGGTAAAGAGATCGTAAAAGCCAACGTCAATCAAACTTCGCGTAATAAATCATTTAGTCTTTGAATGCTTAAAAGGAGACGGGTGGAGAAGCTGAATAGATTGGATGATAATTAGCCTAAGGCTCTATCGACAAGATATTTTGGATCCATTAAGCTACCTCGTTGACGCAAAGTGAACACTGAACAGTGAACTTTATGCAAAAGCTAGAATTCATCGATCACGCTGGGGGTCCGAGGGTGGAGACAAAGCCGTAGGTAGAACAATGTTGCGGTAATCGTGGTCTGCTAGTACGTTTCGTCTCCAGCCCGGTTCATTACGACTCTATGCAAATGCATTAATGGGCCTCCATTTCTGCACATCGTCTGGCCTAAGTGCCAGCGGCTGGCGACCCGCTGCCGTTGGTTCACTGCAACGAATCGATTTAATGCTTCTACTCTATCGCCCATCCGGCTTAACTCAGTAATAACTTCGAATGTGACACCATTCCGGTTGACTCTCCACCACCAACGCACAACTTTGTAATTGAAGTAAACTCGAGCAAGTTCCAAAGGAAGTAGATATAACAAAGTAACACGCATGAGCTTATGACTTACGGACCACCCTGTTTACAATTAACTGAGGCAACTTCTCGAGTGTTACGTTATTGAATTCGATCGTCTGCGAGCACTTAGTGTCGAGAGTGCTAATTCACTGTCTAATTTTCTGGAGAACTTGGAAAATTCGTAAATGAAATTCCCACCTAACATGTGAGAAAGTTACAACTACATTTCTGAAATGAACTGCACTACACTTACGCACACACTGGAAAAAATTCAAATCTTAAAGAATAAGAATTATACTTGGAATAGGGGAGACCATCCAGCATTAGATAATGAATCTACAGTGGATAATCAGTAATTAAGAGCCCAAATATACGTAACATGATTAATGCTATGGTTGGTGAACTGGAAGGGCTCTCAGTCAGTTTTTCTCGAAATTCCTTTTATTGAGCTACAGTTTCAGGCACGACCCGTGTCCCTCCTCAAGCGTCGCTGTTGTTCCCCTTGTTTTCGGTATTGATTTTGAAGAACTTGCACGTGAAACTATTTTGCTATCCATAATCAACGTATTTTTAAACATTTTTCTGGCTCAATGATGTTGCAACGCAATATATTGTGGCTTATTTTCACCCTCGTTTATGTCTTAAAACTTATGAATATCATTTGGCGATGCCTATTGATTTCAAAGCATTCGTATTTGAAACTTTGCAGCTATCCATAATTGAATTTTTGTTTGTTAAATAATGTTGCAAGTTGCAGCGCAATATTTGGCGGTGTTTATTACCCTCCTTTTTTTTCGAGGGCAACGCGTAATCAATAAAGCGAAATAGAAACGTTCACATAGATACAATCAAAATAGGCTTAAAGAATCTAAATTTTCAATTACTGTATACTTTCTCACATTCTTCATTAAATATATAACTATTAATAAATTGTTCGTAAGTACCCATAAGGTGCTACTTTTAAATAAAATTTCAAACTATCAAACACATTAATTATTGTGGTTAACATTTGTTCTCAAGCATTTGCCCGAGTCTAAACGTCCAGACAGTCCGTACGTCAATGTTCTTTTATAACATGGTCGAGTCTAAGCGTACAGACCTATCAAGGGGAAAGGGGGCCTGGAAAGGGGAAAGAGACATGGTTGTGTCCGGACGTATAGACACTACCAATTTTAAAACCAAACCTGTCATGTTCCTCTCAAAACAAAACCATGCGCTGATACCGTTACTATAAATTATTATATTTTTACTATTGGTTGAGTATATTTGGATATAAGAGGAACTATTTTACTTCTGACAGAACTCTTTTTATGAAATGAGAAAAAATTATATTGAATCTATAACCTTCGTTTAAAAGCAAATATTCTACTGATTCGAACGTATATATACTACACAGTTCTTGGCATCACTATTGAACCGAAATGCTTAATAATATTATTGTTTCAATGAATATTTATTTAAATTAATAAAACATCAGTGTTTCATTTCTTTCTTAATGTATTTTGTACATATTTTTATCAATTTCCGAGTCAGAAGCGGCGTTTAAACAAACATTGATGCAGTGGGTAATGGTAAAACATTAGAGTCATGTAGCTGCTTTCAAAAGCCAATGTAAACTCTACGCCAACCGTCCTCAAAGGAGATTGTTCGAATCCCTTTCTACATTGACAAAGTGCTGATAGGATTAGGATAGTTGATATTTGCGCCATGCAGAAGCGATTTGAGCTATCATTGTCAAAAAGCTTGTTAAAATTCAATCTCATTTTTATTTATAGAAATTTGATGACACCACAGGTTCAAAATTTCACTAAATCTGAAGGTATCAATTTGACCCACAGCAGAATGATCCAATAATGTAACGATCTTTTGTATCTTTATATTGATATATATTTTTGTATAACTTGAATACCGTTGCAGAAAAAACGATACCTGCAGATTTACTGTGATACGTTACAGTCAATCGAATATAATTTTTGTATTAAAAAATAATTACTCACCTTAATTGCCATATCACTCGCTTATTTTGAAAGGAGAATGAAAAGCTCACCCTCAATATAATTCGCTTTTACTATATACTCAAAATTAGTACCAATAATAATTACCGTCAACCGAGACAAATCGATTCTCTGGATTGAATCGCTACAACAATTTAAAAAAAAATCGTTAGAGTCTGAATAATTTCATTTTCAAATTGATGTTGCACTGAATAGATCAATCAATGTCTCCACTTTATCGACCATATTAATAAGTGAATATGTGTAGATTTGTAAAAAGCTAATAGTGCTAAAAATTTCAACATCTCGCATCGGTTAAAGGTTAAATGATCGATGCTAGATGTTGACACTTGTAGCACAGTTAGTTTTCAACACTGTTAATTTATATGGTCCATAAAGTGGTGAATCTTCATGATTTATGGAGCCCAAGATTGATTTGAAAATACAATTAGTCAGCCATTTACGACTTTCAAAAAAATGTTGTAGCGACTCAACCCTGAGTAGCGATTCTCCCCGGTTGACGGTATTCACTTCTTACCGAATTCTTTAATTTTTTAAGAAGAATGAATGAGTTTGGATTAATCAAACTAATTATTTCAATTAGAAATCTAATGAATCACAATATTAGGTTATTAAATAAGTTAAATAGAATGAAAATAATCAAAAACTATAAGTCTAATTTGTTTCCTCAGAGATTCAGTGAACTTTGATTTCCAATCGTTTTTCGTATTCCTTATCAAAAAATCACAGAGGATAAATTAAGAATTTTTATTTATTTATTCGCGTTGAACTCTAGAATTCAAGCTGTTGATTGATAGCTAATAATTTCACATCAATCGACAAATGAGACTGATATTACTATATTTTTTATGGAGGTTATTTATGAAGAAAGAAGAAGCTGACAGTTTTAATAGCTCTCTCACCATTGGTAGTGATTCATTGAAACGACAAAAAAGTCTTCTCGTGTAACTACTTATACATCCCACATAATAGATCGTGTTCGACCTCACATTACTAATGTTAAAGCGCGTTGCTTATAAATGTACTCGCATATGAAAAAGAGACGGCTAATACAAAACATAGAGTTCCTGCGTTTGCGCGTCCTTTATTATATCCGTTATTTATCCTGTTTCAAAGTTCACGTGGGTTCAACCTCTTCATTAGTTCAGCTCTCAATGCCTCCGACCCCCCAAGGTACTGAAATCCCTGGCTTAGCCGAGTGGCAAGCTGAAGCAATGGCTCCCGTAACTTGGCTTCTTGATCCTTTTCAATTAAACTTAACACTAAACAAAGGAATTTATTAGCTCTACTATTAAAACATCTAGATCGAGTTTGTTCGTCGTAAATAAGAGCCGGACGAAATTGTATCAATTTCAACAAAATGTTCCTGATAGAGATCCTTGAACTATTTTATAATCACAACAAAACTATGAGAATAAGAAATTCACTATTAAAAATTTGTGTCAACATTTTCAACTGTGTATCAAGAATCTTCTACTTTTTCTTTATGGGTCATAAAAATTTTAATAATCACTATTTGCTACATGGAAAATAGTTTTCTGACTGCAAAATAAGTTTAAAGATGTTTATATTTGTACTACTGGGCCTAATTAGGCAGTGTCTACATGAACCGCTCAAATCTGGCTATTTGTACCAAAATTTGGGTGCAAATAGTCTGTTTTTCAAGTCGCGATATGCGTAACCAAAAAAAAACCGGCTATTCGTACCGGCAAAATCCGGCCATTCGCACCAAAATTCCGGTGCACGTAGCCACGGCTTTGAAATTAATGTTCGTTTAGCTTCAAAAAAATGTATCTCTTCCGGAAAATATAAGTACAAAAAATCAGGGTGTCTACTTGACCGAGATATCGAGAAAACCGGAGAATGACCGGGAATATTTTTCAACGGGAAAAACTGGAAAATGATCTTCGATTTTTAGCATGATCTGCAAAGTAAGTTGAATATTCAATTTACCGAAAATTCGAATCTGAAAAAGGCATCATTCTTTACATATCGAATGTAACGAGTTGCTAAATAGTACATAATAGAGTGCAAACGACATTTTGAAATTCAATAGAAAATCTGTTTTATAGAAAATTTTACTAAATAAGGAATTCAAAATTTGAAAACCGAAAAATTATGAAATGAATACATGTATATTATGTATAAAAATGATGTATGATTTTTAGAATGCCGTTAAAGTAACAAAAATAATAATCCAGGAACGTCCACATCACTTAAAAAAAACCAGTTCTCGTCCGATCACTGAAATTAAGTAAAGTTGGGTGCGATTACTACTTGGATGTGTGAACGCTTGGGATGACCGCGTGACGTTTTGATTTCTTATTTCTTTTCTAATTTGAAAATTTACACAGAAAATTCTCAGCCTTTGATTAAGACGCTACAGACAGAGTTGGCAACTGTTTGTAACATTTTCATTCAATTTTGCTACAGGAGTACTTGAGGCATTTAAGTTCCGAGAGGTAAAAAATTAGTATTGTAGGTACATTTTTTTTCAAGCGATATAAGAAAGTAATTTAAACCGAGAACATATAAAATGAATACATGTATTTTATGTATAAAATTGATGTTTGATTATAAGAATGCCCTGGAAGTGGTAAGCATGATATTCCAGGAACATCCATACCACTTTGGAAGAAGCAGTTCTCTATAGAGTCGACCAAGAACTGAACCTTTGCGGAACGGAAACAAGGTGTATGGCTTAGTCCCCACATTGAAAACACCGTTGAGTGCATTGGTCTCTTGTTCCGTGTCCTGATCGGTTTTAATGACATTGAACGCCGCAAGTAATAAGGTGCATATGTTGAAGTGCGTATTGACAATCATAAACGTTATCCTTATCTAGTGATATAATGATTTTGACTATCAGTGACTGAAGTTAGTGGAATTCCAACAATTGACAAATCTAACCTCAAAGTGAATACTGGAGGCCCAAGCCGTGTGGGACAGTCGAATATGAACGCAAACCTCGGTGGACAAATGACAATTTCTTCTGGAAGTGGGACTAATTCGTTGAATGAATGATCAGTTATTACAAAAAGGAAAAGGAAAAATACGATGACTTCTCGAAAGGGCGAGTCTGCGAAATTAGCTAAGCAAGACAACAGTGTGACCTTCGTCTCTTCTGATAGGTTTCAGGCTCTAGCGAATCTAGATTCCAAAACAGATAATAATAATATGGAAATTAATGAAGATGGTGAAATTTCTGAGCCTGAAAATAATAAAAAAATAATAATAAAGCCAACAAAACAGCTGGATCTACAACCAAAGTACATCCACTAGTGGCCCATGGCGCCATCTCTGAGCACAAAGAACTTTTCAACCAAGTGAAAGATGTCCAAGAAAAAATTTTTCATAAATTTTCATGAAAACTC
>JAUMHM010000050.1:10058039-10076068 GCA_032362435.1 Melikaiella ostensackeni | reverse complement strand
ACTGGATAGCTTGTTAGTATTCGACGTTACAAAAATGAATACATCCTTTCATCATGCCAGTAAATAAATTCAATTTTAATAGCAAGAGTGGAATACTCTTTTGTTGGATAAAATAGAATGAAAATATTATTGGTTTTGTAATTGGAAAATTTAGCGCGTAAGAAAATGATTATTTCAAGAACAATTTTCCTTTTTATACGTCAAATGTCAGCCTGATGCAGCACTTTTTATCGTTACATGAAGAATAAATACTTTTTAAAGTTGATCCAATCTCTGGTAATTTATTGCGGCTGTGGTTTTATCTAAAAACACAAAATTGTCCATGAAATTGAATACGCTAGAAATAAAAGCATTACAGCGCATCGCTATATGCATTATAAAATATTTTTTATATTTTATGGATACAATTGTATTCACAGGATGCGGAATTATATAAATTAAAATTATTGACATAATTATCTTTTCGTTTTAAATAATATTATAATTTGTTATTATATAATTTTGATGATATTTGAACTGTGACAAGTATTTAAATTGAGTATTTAAATATTTAATTTATGTAGGTGGAAGATCGTAATGAAAATTATGAAAATCTTATTCAACAGGAACTAATTAGACTTCAATAATTTCCATTATCTTGTGTCATAAAAATTTCTCCATTTTAATTGTTATGTTATTTATACATATATTACCTATCAAATATGATCATTATTTAATAAACTGCTTTCTTGGTAAGATAACAATTTTTAGAGGAAAATAAATGTATCTATTCAGATTAATTCAGAGCGATATTTAATTTGCAGTAAAAAGGTGTTAATAATTGAAAAGTATGTTTCAAATGATTAATTATAAGATTGGATAGATTAGCTTTAAATAGAATTTTTTTCATAATTTCGCAATAATAAATACTTATTTATGTTCGGGTTAATCCAACATATACCTTAGCAGGAACCGCGCAATATCTTCATGATAACAAACTACAAAAATAAGTCAAGTATGAAACTTTTGGCATTCTTAATAATAATTCCACCTGAAAAATGAGAACGCTTGTCTTCAAAAATTTTTACACAATTTTAAAATCGTACTCAAACAAATTTAACACTCTCTTGTAGGAAAAAATGTAGATGTACTTCTGAATGAAGAAGCCACGTATGACTATCGTTAAGATAATTTTGAAAATTCATTTATCGCGATTATCCGAAGCTTGACACCAATGGATTTTTAATTTATTATAGAAACAAAATTTTCATAAATTTAGAAATACAGTCATGTGGGGAAAACCCCCCCATTCAGCCATCTTCAGAATGTTTGACCACAGCATAGGTCCATGTGGATAATGCTTAGCGGAAAACCTAAGAGTTGGCTCTCATAGTCGCACAATTAAAATTTCTAAGACCAAATGGTTAATATTTTTTTGACACTACAAAGTTTGATGTTTCATTCGTTGAGACTTGGAAAAATACGTTCTTGTTCAAAGTTTGGTGACATTTTTTTGGAAATTACACTGTCAAATCTCAGACAGCCCACGAAAACCTCTGTAGGGAGCCCTGCTTGTTGCCCTCATGCCTCAGTTTACAAAAATCAAGCGAGTTTTTTATGTAATTAATTGTCTTTGTGTTAAATAGTGAAAATATTATATCCAAGTGTGTATTTATTGAAAATAAAGATAATTCCGAACAATTTTTATGTGAAGTGTCTGCCTAAAAGAGTTATAAATATTATGGTAAGTTGGTCAGGGGGAAAAACGCAAGTGTAATAAGATGCTGGTCATTAGTTCAAGTCCCGGTCAAGGCACTTATATTTTTATTTTTTTTTATTTTCAAATTTCTTATACATACTAACAATACATATTCATTTATTGAATTATTCTCGAAAATGATGCGGAGACAATTAATAATGGTATTTTTGGAAATTTTAAATTTACCGTTGAGGCATCTTCACGGTTGCCTTCGAGGACAACCATGAAGGAAACCCATACGGGGTTCCTTATTTACGTTATGTTTTGTCAATGAGTGAAGTGATCTGTTGGTATCGATAGACAGCCTATATTATTTTTTCCCGTGTTCCTGTTATTACTATTATTTATTACTCCAAAAGAAATTTAAGGTCTATATAAATTCGATGAAGGAAGGATAGAAAACCTCTAAAAGTATTGTATATTTTTTCAGATTTTCAGGAAATTCCTTTATTTCGGCTTATTCTTCGATAAATTTCTACTACCATGCACAGGAACTGAGTTATTTCGGGAAGGCTAAAATGATACAGATTTTTGGTAAAATTGTTTGATCAAAGTTTTTTTGTAGCGCCTGCACGGAATGGTCAATTTTCGAAGCACGTATAGTGTGCGCAAAGTGACCAATTCCAAAACCGTGGTAAAGAGCAGTTATGAAAAACTTTATCCAGCTACTGCGCTTGCGCTCTTTGAGCAAGATTACTTTTTATAGCTGCTGCGCTTGCGCACCTGAAGCGAAATTACTTTTTCTAGCTGCTGCGCTTGTGCACTTTAAGCAATATTACTGTTTCTGGCTAGTGCGCTTGCGCATTTTGATTCAAAATTACTTTCCAGGATTGCATCAATCATAACCGCACTTCATAATGAGATGACACTTCATAGGCTGATTGCAGTAGTAAATATAGTAGTGATTAGATTAACTCGATTTGATGAGTTACCGTAAATAAGCATCAATTACCGATAAATTACCATAAATTACCAAAATTTCTGGATATTTTCGGGAATTGTTTGATACCTGAAGTTTCCAGTAATTTATAAATTTTCCGGAAATGTTTGGATTTTTCCGATAATCTTAGGAAACCTGAAATTCCCGGGATTTTTCGATGATTGTCGGTAACTTACAATAATTTTACCTCAAGTTTTCAATATTTGTGGAGAATTTGTTTCTGTTGCTTCGCAAATTGGAAATTTCCTGCGTTTGTTACAAAAAATGTCGTGTCCAACAGGTGCTGAAAGTAGGCAGTTGTAACTCTTGTAAAGCTTACAGTACTTATGTGTAACTGCCTGCTTTACGCTCAAGTAGCATAATATACTACAATAGCTATATCTCCTCAAATACAGGATGTATGATATTCGATTTTTTTTAGTTCTTGAGGGAATTTTATACACTTCTATTCTCGTAGAGTAGAGAATATCCAAGCATTGGGAGGGACAAAAAAAGCAATTTAGGAAAAACTGATTTTTTCAACTTTTTCACCTATTTTCAATTCGAACTCAGATTCGGTTATCGGAAGATCTTCAACATGTTTTTAGATTCCAAAATGAAGGGTTCAGGGCAATCATGCTTCACTTCAGCATTATTTCCACTAACCTCTCTTAATGAACGCCCCATGAAAAAATAAAACATGGAGTTTTTTTAAAAACTTTACAAACGATTTTTGTCTCAAAATGATTATGAGGTATCACGAAAGTGAGAGAATAAAATACTGAGTTGTGCAAGAACATTTGGGTTGGGTTCCATTGGAGCCCACAGTGGTTTATAGGATGTGCTAAGACTTCATATATTTTGAATGTGATGTGGTCCTTCCCCCTATTTCAAAATATACTGTAGATGTTCCAATTATTAATATAAAATGTCAAGGTAAAATTGATAGTTAATTTGTCGATTCATATTTTTCCTTGATTATGACACATTGTGAGAATGATAATCGAAGAAAGGTGGTAGCCAGAATAGTTGGCAGTGTATCCGCGTGCGTGAACATCGCAAATGCTTTGCTCTGCACAATAGGCATCCACCTACAAAGGACATTCTTGTCGAGTCGATTCTCGAGGCGCGGCCTCTATCTCTTGTGGCCTCCATCTTCATCCTTCCATTTCCTCTCATATCATCTTGCCTATCTCCAGATCAACTCGCCGATCTGTAACACCTTATCTTATCTTTATCCCTCTTTGAATATCCATACGGAATTTCCCTTCATTCGGCATTCTAATATCAATCTCACCAATACAGCGAGAATTCCTATAAATCACTATATTTTGGATAAAATGGGAAAGTACACAAAACGTGTAACCTAGTCACGAAAATCGAGAAAATAACCTGACAGGAGATTAAAGCTTAGCTGTGAAATATCGCACTGTTTCAGCCTGCAATAAGCGTTGCCTCACGCAGAATCATTATCGTTACCCGAGAGAAAAATTATAGCAGAATAAATGTCAATTATTATTGCCGGAGTAACAAGAAATTATAGGATGTTAATGGAATGTTGGATTTTGCGGCTGATACTTTCCCTAATGCGTGTCTTCATGCTGGTGATAACAATGCGCAAACTCATTTGCTACTTGGTGCGTCAGGACTTCAACATTAATTAATTTTATTGTGCAATAAGATCGTTTAAAATCAATTAAAATCCCGGCGGAATATTGCGGCTTCTGTATGGGAAGAGAAACGTTCATTTGATATTCTGTAAATTATGTCAGCAATTAAATTCTATAGTTCTTATATTCTACATTATAAAAACTCTACTGAGAAAGATTGACGGAAAGGAAACTTTAACAAGCAGATTTTGTACCAAATTTTTTTTTTCTCAAAAACGCTAAAGGAGAAATTTCATTTTCATGAAAAAAAAAGTTATTCAGAATATCTTCAATTGAAAAATTTTACATGTTTCAAAAATTCAATAAAGAAGGTAAATATTATGCAGAAATTGTCTCATTCTGATATTTTATTTAAAAAAACCTTATTTTCTCTATATTAAATATCAATGTGTTGTTTCCATATGTTAAATTTAGAATATTTTACATCCTGAAGTTCTTTTTATACTTGTATACGCATTGACTGGTATTGCGTGAAACAACCACTATGTTCTTACAAACGATATTTCACAAAGATGGCTCGAAGGCCTTTTTTACAACTAAAGACGGGATTATTATGGAAAGAAAGAAAAAAAATCGTCTGGAAGAAGTTCAAAAATGAGGTTTTTCTCATAAAATGTCCTTAATCCAGAACGATTTCGTTAATGTCGTTGTTGTTGTGCGTCTGAGATATTCGTGAATAATAAAGAATTCTCCAGATGTGGGATGATACCTTTCAGACCAAAACGACCTCAATAATGTTAACAAGATCATTTATTAGATGAATTGCTACGACGTTTCAAGAGTCAACATGCTCTCGTCATCAGGAACATCAATCACATTACTCAATTTTACATGTCCATTGTTGAAAAGAGTTTTATATTAAAAACGTCATTTATCATTTCTCTTCTCGAATGAAGTCCTTTAAACATTAGGACTTATAAGAAATTGTAACTGATCGAACTTAGTACAGAAGTTAAACTTTGAAAGTGAGCTTAGAAATATAAAATTGAAAATAAATTTTACCTGTGATAGAATGAAAAATTCTCATTCAAAACATGTCGAAATGTGGTTGAAGGTTACTTTTTCTAAAAAAAAAACACATTTGAAATTGTTTAGCTAGTTATAAGATAGTAAAGTTAAATCAAAAACGAAGTCAGAACAGACTTTCTGCTCCATTTTGAGGTTTGACATCGAGAGAGAGAGAGAAAAAAAGAGAAAATGATTCGACAGAGATATTCAGACTGATAGTGCCAGAACAATAGTTCAAATGAGGGTTCATTAATTAAAAACAGATAATTTTTTTGATAGTCGAAGGAACATTGAATAGAAAAAACTTAAACATGTTCCTAGTCAAACTGATGACCAGTTTCAACCTGACGTTTAGCAAGCACTATGGTTCTTTGGATTGTGTCCAAAATCATCATGATGTTCTTCAGTTCTAGTCGAAAGTTATCTACCTGTTTGGCCTACATTACACTTATCACAGCTTAAGTGAACGATTTTATATACTACATTTATCAACTGAGAATTATCAAAGGAATCTTTTCCTATAATCTTATAAACCTGTCCAGTTTGAAACTAATCCTAAAAACTGTTTCAATCTTAAACTTACACTCAGAGTTCTCTTAACTTCGAACGATAGTCCACCATGGAAAGGTATAGAAACAAATAATTTGAAATCTACATTATAAACCGAATACAAATTTAATTGTTCTCTGTTAAATTCTTTGGGTGCTTTTATTTTATCATTAATGTGCAATTTAATAAATGTTATTGAATTGTTAAAAAAAAGTATTTTCATTGTAATCAATATTAGACTTATGAAAGGATTCATGTGATAATTTAAGCGCTGTCTCAACAAAATTTTTAGTAATAGCAATTTTATGCTGAATTCGATGGTTAGAGAAAAAATTAATGTATCTACCGGAATAAGTATCCCTCCTATACCAATTCATAATAATAGTGCCATCGTTAGTTTCAATAACCTTAACATTCAAAAAAGGAATTGAATTGTTGTTTTCAATCTCATGTGTAAATTTAAGCATATGATGATAAGTGAAATAATGAAAGTATGATCTACGTACCTAAAATATGTGTGAATGGTGAAATCTAAATTTTTTATGACTGTTGCTTCTAAATCCTGCATTGCAAGATTAATACAACAAAATTGATGATACCTTCATTGTTTTACTTATAGATAAATCAGATTATGTACTACTAAAGTTCAATTTTTATCATCCTAGGCTTAAATTTACACATGAAGTTGAAAACAACACTTCGATTCCTTTTTTGAATGTTAAGGTTATTAAAACTAACGATGGTGCTATTATTACGGATTGGCATAGAAAGCATATTTATTCAGGTAAACTTGTTAATTTTTTCTCAAACTATTCGATTCAGCATAAAACTGCTATTATTGAAAATTAAGTTGACACAGCGCTTAAATTATCATATAAATCCTTTCAGAAGTCTAATATTGATTACATTGAAAATACTCTGTTTCTTAACAAATATCCAATGAAATTTGTTCAATTGCGCAATAATGATCAAATAAAAGCACCTGAGGCAAGAAACCGATAAGAAACACATATTTTTTTCATAAACTCAACCCCGAAATATGCTTCTTCTAATAATAAACCCCTGTTACCGGATAAAATCGAATTGATGTACGATCTTTTTCGAAGTCGGTTATTTCAGTCAAATGAAGAACCTTTACGTGTAATTAGTTTTTCTCGTGTGTAGTGTATTTACGAGTAATGATCTACAATTGTTAATTAATTCAAGTAGAAAAATTAAACTCTTAAATCATAACATTAATGGAAAACTATTTTGTTTTCGAATGACATCAAAACTCCGGGACATTTAAGGAGTATATAATACTCTATAATTATAATTAGAAACAAAAAATCAACTCTATTTCCGAATTTTTCTTGATTCTCACCCGTACGCACATTGACTAATATTGCATCCAACACCACTATGTTCTTACAAACGATATTTTATAAACATGGCCCGGAGGCGTTTTTTACAACTTAAGACTGTATGAATATCAAAAAAAAAAAGAAAAGAATATTCTGGAAGAAGTCGAAAAGATGAGGTTTTTCCTTATAAAATATCAATTTGTTATTCTCCAGACGTTTAATTTAGAATATTCTACATCCCAAAGTTCTTCTCACAGTTGTCTTATTCTGTATTTTACTGCATTTCCCATATTTCTGTATTTAATTTCCAGAAGAGAGACAAAAAGGATACTTTTAAGATAATAATTTTTTGCATACCTACCATCTGATTGTCACTAAATGAATTTGTTCAATTATATCAAATCACATTTTATGAATAATGTAATAATCAGAAAGCTTTAATTTTTCTCTTCTTAAAAATCGCTTTCAACATTTCACTAAATTTCAATCACAATTTGCCCCATTTCCTTCAAATGACATTTCATTATGTTTCTATTGTGTATCATCTTATCTGCCTAGAGTCTGCAGTCTGTTTACCCTTACCCTACTTTGTACCATCTTGATTTTCTCTCAATCCTGCAAATAATCCTCGCTCCTCACAAATCTTCCTTCTCCCCTGTTTACTCGAATCTACAGCCAAACACCCTAATTCACCCTAATTCTATTTAATCGACTCCTGTTTTCCCCACTCTCCCTTTAATACATAAGTTTGCTTTTAGCTTTTCAATTTCGTTCTCATGCTATCTTGGCGAAAAATCCATCACTAGATACAGAAAATGTTACTTTTTCCTTGTAAACTTCTTTATATAATAGGAGATATCACTGTGATATCTTATAGGAGAGTTCCGTTTCAGAAGAAGTATGATTTATATGAATGAAATCTATTTTACCTTTACAATTTGTATTTTTATTAATTTTCTTACAGAGTGAAAACGTGCAAGCTGATTTTTAAAAATATTTTTTGAATAAAAAGTAAATGTTAGCAATGTCTATATCCAAGCTCTTCTTGTACATAACGATAATATATGAGTTGTTTCACTAGTCATATATATGCAAGATGATATAAAAGTGGAATATTGATGAGTATAAATGTGAATAGGAAATACCATCACTGTAATTTGCTCTTTTGAATAGAGTTCTTGGTAGTCGTTCTGATGAGAAAAATTGATTTTCTCAGATATTGCATTTCCTTTTAAAATATAACTTTCATTAGAATCTAGACTATGCAAAACATTTTCAAAGCTTTTACAAGTACAATAGTTCTTTTGGTATGATTCCTTTTCCTTGGGAGATTCCTTAGAAAAATTGATTTTCTCAGATATTGCATTTTCTTTTAAAAGATAACTTTCATTAAAATCTAGACTATGCAAAGCGTTTTGAAAGCTTTTACAAGCATAACGGTTCTTTTAGTATGATTCCTTTTCCTTGGAATATCACAAAAGAAAAAAAAAACTTTTGAACTTAATGAAAGAAAAAAAATCGCACGACCAGTAGTCACAATAACCAATCAGAAAATAGTGAATCATCACGAGTAAGTTTTAATTCTTACTTCAATTTTAATTATAAAGGACCGATAAAACCGCGTAGCTAAGTGTCATTAGCAGGAGCGAAATGTGAATTTTGCTTCCCCAAAAAAAAACAACTGACGGTCCAGAGTACTGAATATTTTCAAACCGAAAAGTGATACACTATTCCAAAGATTATGTTACGCCTTTTCTACTTAGTAGCCCTTTTTCTCTTTATATATTTATTCTTATTTGTTGCCTAAAAACATAAAAGATTATAAGCTGTGACTGAATAAAGTTAAACATTTTCTTATTAAAAAGTTTGCCGCTTTTCCCTCAATTTTGTTTATTAATCAATAATTCAAAGGGGTGATCTGAGACGGCTTTTATTCCAAAATGACACCTATGGAGTTCTTTCATTTTAGTGAAAAACGACCTGTTATTTTTTTCAAATTATAAAAAAAATGTTTAGATTTCGCAGGTTGGGGCAAAACGTCAAAATTTGTTTCAAAACAGCCTAAAGCCCAGAATTCCTAATCTATTTCGATCTTTTTTATTGGAAATACTCCTAACTAAGGTCGAAAGAAAACCACAAGAGCGGATTTTTGAATTTTTTGTTTATTGCACTTCTGTGCTAAGAAATGAAGTGAGAAAAATGATTATTTTTATAACTTTAGTTCTTATCTTCCCATAAGCAAACAGCATAAACTCGGAATCAATCAAAATCAGTATAGTGACATCTAATATACGAAATTAATTCATTAAATATTTGAACTAATTTTTACAAACATATTTCAGAAATAAATTTTAAAGTTGGTGGTTCTACGATTCAAAATTTTTTACTTAGTGGATTTACTCCGTATTTCAACGTTAGAGGTGCACAGTACAAAATATTTTAGCCAACCAACATTCGTTAATTTTATGAACAAATTATATGAACCAAAGAAAAACAATTTTCAACGAAGTAGTTTAACTTTTATCCAGACAGTTGCACTTTTAACCAAAAAGGTGAAATTTCTAAAAAAAAGATTAATTTACAGCGAAAGAGATGAATTTTCGAATAAAAAGATAAATATTTAACTAAAAGAAAAAAAAATTTTTAACGAAGAAGTTCAAATTCTAACCAAGCAGTTGCATTCCATTTAAATAAGATAAATTCTCGACGTAAAACGTAATAGGATTAACCAGCAAATGGTTTCAAATGGTCATTCAGAATAAAAGGAATCAGTATTTATTCAGATTGGAATTTTAAATAAAAAACAAGTTGAATTAAAAGAAAAAAAATTTTTGAACAGAATAGTTGAATCCATAATCAAAACAAACTTGTCTTCAACCAAACAGTTGCACTTTTAACTAAGAAAAGACGAATTGTCAAACAAAACTGTTGAATTCTCAACAAAATAATTAGATTTTTAACCTAGCAATAAAATTGTTACGGAAAAGATGAATTCCCAATCAAGAATATAATAGAAGACTTTTGAACAAAAAATAATTAACTTTCAACCAAAGAAGTTGGATTTTCAAAAAAAGAGATACATTTTCAATTAAAATAATGAATCTTCATCTAGAATTGTTAAATTTTTTAGTTAAAAGATGAATTCTCTACCAAAAAAATAATAAATTGTCAACAAAATAGTTCCATTTTCAACCAGAGTTCAGCTTTTAACCAAGGAGATTAATTTTCTACCAGAAAAAACAAATTTTTAATTATGAAAGGTTAATTGGCAACGAAAAATGTAAAGGCAATAACCAGTAAATAGCTTCAAATGTTCATTTATGATGAAAGAAATCAGCGTATAATCTGATTTTAATTTAAAATCAAAGGCAGTTAAATTTATCCAGAAAAGAAGAATTTTCAAGATAATAGTTTAAGCTTCAAATCGAAAATATGAACTTTCCACAAAAAAGTTCATTTTTAACCAAACAGTCGTATTTTGTAACAAAATAGTTGAATTTTCAGCCCAAAAAGATAAATTGTCAGCCAAACTGTTGAATTTCTAACCAAAAAATAACAAAAAAAGGGTAAAGAGGGGAATAGGAGAAAGACTGTGAAGCCTGCGGTAATTGAATAGGATTTTTTTAAATTTTTAATACTTTTAAAATATTGAGTTAGAAAACTGAAAATTTTGCTCAAGAAATAAATTCAATTTTCCACTGCTTATTTTTTTACTTCGGACTACACTCAGAAAAAAGATTCTCTGATTCAAAGTAAATTTGCAAAGACCGATTTTTTTTACATCACAACAGTATCAAGCCAATTTAAATTCAATTCAGTGAAAACAGAATGTATTTCTGAAAACAAGTGGCCAGATATTGCATTATTTGCTTATATAATTTGTTTAAAATATTACAAATATATTGGAAGGACAAAGTTTTCTCATGGAACATCACTATTAAACCAACGTAAAGTCGTTTCAGTAGAACCAGAATGTCTTTCTGCGAATGCTATTTTTTTATACATTTTGTTTATAACGCTAACAAATATGTTGGAAAGACAAATTTATGACGTTAAGTCACTATTTAACCAATTATCGAATAATAAATTCACCTAGTTTGTCATCACCGTGATTCAAATTTCAAATTATTTTGATGAAAGCACGACTTTCATTTCCTTGAACGCCTCAACTTCACATTTGTTCATATGATTTGTTCACAAAATTAACAAATATTGATTGGTCACAACCTTTTTTATGGAGCACTATTAATGATGGAATACAAATTAGATTTCATGAAAAAAAAATGTTGAATCGTAGAACCACCGACTTCGAAATTTGCTTATATAATTTGTTCATAAAAATCAGTTCTAATATTGTAGAGTCATTTCGTACATCAAATAACATTATACCGATTTTGAATTATTCCGAGTTCATTTCGATTGTTTAAGAAGTGATAGAAAATAAATTTGTAAAAATTACAATTTTTTATTCCATTTGTCAACACAGAAGTGCGATAAACAAAAAATTAAAAAATCGGCTCTCATAATTCTCTTAAAAATTCAGTTGAGAGTATTTTCAAAAGGAAAGATCAAAACCGATGAAGAATTCTGGGCCTTAGGCTGTTTTGGAACATCTTTTCATATTTTGACCCACTGTGCGTCGCGCGGTCATTTTATTCAAACAATTAATTTGCCTTTCATATAAATTATATAAGCGCTGTTTACAGATTTCTTACTGTGAAACGTCTGATCATATCATGAAAACAGAATTGAAAAATTTGTTTATAGAAATAATAATTGTCAATCTTAAATCATTCTAGAATGTTAATCATTCCAAACAAAATTAAGGAACCCGGTTCCAAAACACAGGATATAGTTAATTTTGAACCCTAAATTCCTGATTTGTTGGTCTCCAAACAAACCCTTTTCCTAGAATTCTGAAATTTGTTCAGAGTCTCAAGATGCATTTAATTCCCTTCTAAATATTATAATAAATTACAAAAAGTAGTAGGAGATTGCAAAGCACAATTTTTCTGAATGAGTATTATATTTCAGAAGAGGAGTCTCATCTTGCGATCTTATCATCAAGGAAGGAATTCTATTATGGCTTTATCTCCTGAAACTTATAATTGCTCTAATTAAACTTTTCCTCCAAAGTGCTTTAAAGAAGAAACTAAGTGAAAATAATGAAAGGATGTAAAGCGAATCCCAGAATGAGGTGATAACTTGAAACGAGGCTGAAACAAAGATCAGTATCTTTCGAAAAATTTCAATTCCACTAAAAGAAGAATTGGCAGAGGTCCAGACTTGTTGGAAAGGCAAGATTGTAAGGCTACTCTTAGTGAGTACTTTGGAATTACTGCGTAAACATAGTAAATGCCAGTTGATGAATTTGATTGCAAAATTGGATCAAAATTATATGCCACGCTTTTATATAGATTTCGGTTTTTTTATTTGATCTGCAAATTGCGCGTCAGAATGATCCGATTTTCAAGATCAATTGCCTGTCATGAAATTGCTACCAAGCAAGATGAATTTTTACACAGAGAAAAAAAACGATTTTTCTATAGAACAGTTAAGTTTTTGATCCGCAAATATGAATTTTCGACAAGAAAGGTAATTTTTCACCAAAGAGTTCAATTTTCTACTAAAAAAGAATAAATTTTCAACCAAGAATAAGATAGTAGTTGAATTTTCGCTTCAAAAAATGAATCTCTTACCAAAATAAGCGAGTTTTTAATAAAATAGTTCAGTTTTCAACCGAAAAGATGAGTCTTTGACCAAAAAAAAATTAATTTTTGATAGAATCAACTAAGTCAACTCATAACCGTCTGCATCCACATCGAAACCTGAGCGTCTAAAGAAACATTTTTTGAAGGTAAAAAAATTATTTCCAGAGTCATAAAGATTTATAACCCAATATAGGAAAATTTCCATTTTTCTCCCATCCGGAGATTCTAAATTTTCTAAAACAATCCTTGTTGGTAGTATGAAGTTATATGCAAATCTCCTAGAAGTGGGAGACGAAACGAGGTAAATCTATAGAAGCACTTTTAGAAACAAAAAGATTACTTCCAAAGTTTAATATTCGTATATTTTGTTGGAAATTAATTTTTTAACTAAAAATTTAACCATTCCAGTTGAAGATTCATTTTAGTTGAGAATTAATTTCTTTGGTTGAAAGACTACTACATATTATACTTTTGGTGGAGAGTTCATTTTTCTGGATGAAAATCGTATCAGTGGGTTGAAAATTTAATTGTTTCGTTGAAAATGAAACACTTATGTAATAAAGCCATTCTTTTTGCTTGAAAATTGAGGTCTTTCCTTCAAAACTCCTCTTTTTGCTTTGGAAATTCAACTATTTGGTTGAAATTAACTTTTTTGTTGAAAATTCGCGTCTTTTTCTCTCTTGATTGGAAAATCTTTCTTCGTTGGTAATTCAACTCTTTTGTTGAAACACATTCTTTTCGGTTAAGAGATCAATTATTTTAGTAGAAAAGTCAACTATCCGGTTAAAATTAACTTTTTTGTTGGAAATTCGTTTTTTTTCATTGGAAAATCTTTCTTCGTTGGGAATTCAACTCTTTTTATAAAAATTCTTCTTTTTGGTCAAAAGAATAATTATTTTGGCAGACAAATAACTATTTGGTTGAAATTACCTTTTTTCTTGAAAATTCGCGTTTTTTTCTCTCTTGATTAGAAAATCTTTCTTCGCTGGAAGTTCAACTCTTTTGCTGAAAATTCTCCATTTTGGTTAAAAGATTAATTATTTTCATAGAAAATTCAACGATCTGGTTGAAATAAACTTTTTTGTTGAAAATTCGCGTCTTTTTCTCTCTTGATTAGAAAATCTTTCTTCGTTGGAAGTTCAACTTTTTTGTTGAAACTCATTCTTCCTGGTTAAAAGATCAATTATGTTGGTAGAAAATTCAACTACCCGGTTGAAATTGACATTTTGTTGAAAATTCGCGTTTGGTTTCTCTCTTGATTGGAAAATCCTTCTATTTTGGAAACTATTGGAACTATTTTATTGAGCATTCTTCTTTTTGGTTAAATGATCAATTATTTTGATAGAAAATTCAAGTATCTGGTTAAAATTAGGTTTTTTGTTGAAAATTAGCTTTTTTTTCTCTTGACTGGAAAATGTTTCTTCGTTGCAAACGCAACTGTTTTGTTGAAAATTCTTCTCTTTGGGGGAAAGATCAATTATTTTGGTAGAAAATTCAATTATCTGGTTGAAATTAACTTTTTTGTTGAAAATTCGCGTCCTTTTCTCTCTTGATTACAAAATATTTCTTTGTTGGAAATTCAGCTCTTTTGTTGAAAATTCTGCTGTTTGGTAAAAAGATCAATAACTTTGGTAAAAAATTCAACTATCTCGTTGAAATTAACTTTTTTGTTGGAAACTCGCGTTTTTTTCTCTCTTGATTGAAAAATCTTCCTTCGTTGGAAATACAACTCTTTTGCTGAAAATTATTCTTTCTGGTTGAAAGATAAATTATTTTGGTAAAAAATTCAACTACTTGGTTGAAATTAACTTCTTTGTTCAAAATTCGCGTTTTTTTTTACTCTTGATTGAAAAATCTTTCTTTGGAAATTCAACTCTTCTGTTGAAAATTCTTCCTTTTGGTTAAAAGATAAATTGTTTTGATAGAAAATTCAACTATCTGGTTGAAATTAACTTTTTCGTTGAAAATTCTCGTCCTTTTCTCTCTTGATTGCAAAATCTTTCTTTGTTGGAAATTCAACTCTTTTGTTGAAAATTCTGCTTTTTGGTAAAAAGATCAATTATTTTGGTAGAAAATTCAACTATCTCGTTCAAGTTAACTTTTTTGTTGAAAATTTGCGTTTTTTTCTCTCTTGATTGGAAAATCTTTTTTCGGTGGAAATTCAACTCTTTTGTTGAAAATTCTTCTTTTTCGTTAAAAGGTCCATTATTTTGTTAGAAAATTTAACTATTCGGTTGAAAATTATCTTTTTGTCCAAAATTTATGTCGGCGAATTTAAAATTTAACTGTTTTGGAGAAAATTTACCTTTTGGCTTAAAAATTCAAGAATTTGTTTGAAATTTTGTTTGTCTTGTCTGAAAAATCTTTCTTTGTTGGAAATTTGTCTTTTTTTATTGAATTGCACTGTTCTTCATTCAAAATTAGAGTATTTTTTGTTGAAATATCAACCATTACGTCTTTCGTTAAAAAAATCTACTGTTTCGGTTGAAAATTCAACTACTTGGTTGAAAGTTACCTCCTCTGTTGAAAGCTTTGTTTGTTTGTTAAGGTTTCATCTGTTTGGTTGAAGGTTCAACTACTTAGATGGAAATTTGTTTTTTGGTTGAAAATTAATTTTTTTACCGAAAGTTGAACCATCTCATTTTTGGTTGAAGATTTATCTTCTTGACTTGAAAATTTAACTATTTGGCTAAAAATTAACCTCTTTGTCGAAAATTCATATTTGAGGATTGAAAATTCAAGTGTTTTATAGAAAAGTGTTTTTTTTCAAATTCATTCCTTTTGGTGAAAATTTCATCTCTTTCAGTTGAAAATGCAACTTTTTTGTTGAGGATTCAACTATTTTTGTGAAAATTTGTTTTTTTATTGAAGTCAACTGTTTTTGTTTAAAATTCTGAATTTTGTTTGGTTGAAATATCAAATATTACATTTTTTGTTTTAGAATAAATGTTTCGGTTGAAAATTCAACTATTTGGTTGCACTCCTTTGTTGAAAATGAACTTTTTGTTACAAACTCATAATTTAAGTTAAAAATTCAACTGTTTGATTGATAATTTATCTTTTTAGATTAAAATTCGTCTTTATGGTAGAATATTGATATTCTTGGTTGAAAATTGATCTTTTTGGTTAAAATTTGACTACTCGATTAAAATCTCTGATGTTATCTCTTTGGTTGAAAATTGAACTATTTTGTTGAAAATTAATTTTCTTCGGTTGAAAACTGATGTATTTTATTAAAAATTCGGTCCTTTAAAGTTTTGAAAAGCAGTTCAGTAATGAAACATTACAAGTCTCTGATCAACTTCCCAACCTAAGTCATAAAAGAGCTACATAAGAAGTAAAGGAAGCTTAGATGAATTAAAACAAATCTTATTTTTACTACTCATTTTAAATTGAAGATAGCAAACTGTTACTAAATTAATGCGTACCCAAGTTGCTTTATGAAATTCTCGTATTTTCTGCATAAATAAATTTTGGTGATAAAGGTGAAATAAACAAAAACTTAGATTTAAGTTCAAATTGGCTATACTCGTATTTCGGACGCTATGTGGTCCTTTTTCAAGCCTGATATTAACTAAAATAACAAATAAAAGAGCTCTTGATTTGGGTAAATCGGAATTTATTGGATCATCCTTCATTCCAACAATGTGATTCAATGTCCAAAAATTATTTCCAAAAATGAATGAAATTATAATTTGTATATTAACGTTGACAATAGTAACCATTAATATCATAAATTTAATATATGCACACATAGTTGCGATTTTGGATGAACCAAAATAATGTTAAAATTAATTAATAAAATTCACATTCTCGATAAATTTGGAGAAAATTGTGAAGAGCAGAAAAGCGTTTACAATTAGACTCTTCCAACTTTGGCACCGAAAATTCATTTATGCATTAAAAAAGAGGTCGAAACTGAAGAAGAATGATTTACTCGTATTTACTGTTTAGATCTTCAAAATGCTTATAATTTAGTACGTATTTATACTCCATGCAATAAAATTGTACAATTTAGATGTAAAGAATAATTTATACGATTTTCTATCCCATCTTTTTGGACTAGAGACTGCTGCATTTACAAAAATAGTGTAACTCAAAAAGCGTCTCAAAAGACCTACGAGTAGACCTTTCTATAAGCCGGAAAATAATCTAGGGCATTTCATGCATCCAAGTTTCGTTTATTATTTATGGATGAATAAAAAGGAATAAAAACAGTCGGTCAGAAAAACAAACAGAATAAAAACAATGGGTCGGCAATCGGTGCCGATCACCCAAGAGCTCGGGGTGCTGAAAGTAATATGGATGGAAATACGACGAGGCACCGGCGAGGTGCTCACATTAAGTGGACGGATCGACGCAAGGATGATCTGCTGGACTGCTACGATGCCAGCAAAATCCCTATTCTCAAAGGCTTCATGGCACGTATGCACGCTCTGTGGTGCGAGAAACACCCAGGGCTTCAGCACGTCTCGCAACAATCTTTGCAAAATTAGGCTTTGTATTTGTACCTCTTGGGAAGAGGATATAAACGCAGAACGCTTCCCCAACTGCTGCATGAACAAGCCACAGGCGAAGAGCACGAAGCGACATTAAGACATTAAGCTTCATTAAGCATTCAGCTTCAGGGATTGAATTTACAAATTGTCTTTTCATTCAGGATATTTCCATTCAAAATTTCATTCATAATAAATATTTTATGAAATTTTATGAAATTGCTATGAAAATGAAAAATTAGAACATTTATTATTAAAAAAATGCAAACCCAAAATGACAATGTTACAATTGATGCCAATTTACAACCATAAAATTGGAGAGTTTAATTTTTAAAATGCTTAAAAGTTTAATTATGCTAAGTATGTTGAAAATGAAATAATGTATAATATAACAAAACACACCCTAGACGCGCGTGTAATTTACTGTATTGAAAGCAAGGATAAAATCAAGGCGGAAGAAGATAAAAAAGTGCAAAATGACTTTGAAGGAATTAAGAAATTATTTTGGAAATGGGTTGAGAAGGTTAGGAAAGGGAGCTCTAGCACTGATGTAGTCGGAATCAAGAATCCTGATGGTGAAATGGTATGGGATTCG
>JAUMHM010000050.1:10033826-10057939 GCA_032362435.1 Melikaiella ostensackeni | reverse complement strand
CTCCACTCGAGTTTCCTGTCCTTATTATATACGTTCTTGACTACAGCTTTTTGCAATTCTGTTGAACGGGAGGGTGGGGAGGGGGGAACACCGGGCCGCCCAAATGCTTAGGACTACACCACTGCTGGGTAGCTCCAACTCACCCCCATGACCCATCTCAGAAATCTCTCATGCAAATTTTCTACTCTCTTATGCTCTTTCCATCCCCAAATTTCCACTCCATAACTTAACACTGACCACACTAACATGTCGAACATCCACACTCTCATCTTCCAGTCGTCCTTGAACCTTCTCTTCCCTATATCCTACACTTGTTCCATTACTTCACTCGCATATTCAAATCTCCTTTTCACCTGTAGCTCGTTTCTCCCTCTTACTTCAAACCAAAATCCTAGGTAGCAAAACTCCTTCACCAACTCCACCACCTCGCTACGTATTTTCCATTCGTACTCTACGCTCTCTTTTTCTAAAACACATCATCTTAGTCTTAATCACGTTCACTGTTAAATCTTTTTCTCTGACATGCTCTTGGAACGCTTTTATCATTAGACTCATCCCACTTTCATCATACGCTACGAGAACTACATCGTTTGCGTATGCTAGTGAATACAGTCTGCCTGTTCCCAATATTACCCCCCCCCTCTTTTCCTTTCCTCTCCATCCTCTCCTCCAAGTCTGCCATATCCTTGCAATTGCCTCTTTTACCCCTTTCCTATTAATCTCGTTTCCGCTATCCTCGCCCCCCGCTACCGCCTTCCTTCCTTCATCCCTTACCCTATCTTCCATGCTCCCTAAAAGTCTCTTGAAATACACCGCCCATTCTTCCATCCCGATTTTCTTATTTATGCCCTTCCTTCCTTCCTTCTTTTTCTCTGATTATCACTTCCCATTCCCTCCATTCGTTTACCGCTTTTTCAACCTGTTCCATGTACCTTTCCTTCTCCCTCTGTCTTTTTTCACTCAACAATCTCTCGTGAACTCTTTTTCTCCTGTTGAGTTCCTATTTCTCCGTTTCCCCTTTCCTCCCTCTTTTTGCACTCTCTTTTATCCTGTCTTTACTTTCCCTGCATTCTTTGTCCCATCAACCTCTTCTACCCTCCTCTGCATTTCCTTTCAGTCTCACCTCCTTCCATACCTCAACAATCACTCTTTCAAGTTTTTCTAGGAGCGAGTCTTTCTACTCTTTCATCTTCCATACGTCCCACCTTCTCATTTTTTGAATAAGAATGAAAAGGTTTTTTTTTCAGAAAAAGAAGAACACTTATTCAATTAAGTTTTATTTTTGTTTGTTATTTTTTTTTTGTTTATATAGACAATGTTTCGACTAAATGTCGACCATATCGTGGGATCACAAATATCCTGCCATTGATTCTAAACATACGTTGATCTTAAAACATACTTTCTTTTAAATTAGTTAATTCATTAATTAACTTTATCGATATCAGTCGGATTCGGTGCTTCTTTAAAAAAAAATCGCCGGCATCTTCGTCGATAAACCGATCCAAACTGATTATTTTAATAATTAATTTATTTTAATTATTTAACAAAAAAATATACATATTAGTAAGCGAGCTTCGATCAGACTTACTTCAAGAATTCCTAAGAAAGATATTCTTTCGATGGAAGGTGAAAAACTTAACTATTTTTAAAACTAATTCAAATATTATTTATTTACTTAAATTCATAATTTTGAAATAAATTATCCTCAAATAAATTTCGCAAATCAGAATTTGTTTACGATCAAGAATTGTTAACTCGCTAATAACCTTGTAGTTGATTAAGCTTTAAATAAATAAATGAATAAATAAATAAGAAAATTAAAGTCCTTGCAATTTTCGTTTAGCTTCACCTTTCCTTTCACATTCCATCACAATTTCAGCCTGACGAATTCTCGCAAAGTCCACTCTAATTAACAATATTTTCGTGTATTTACAATTTCTTGACAAAAAGCTCGTGAATCTCATTTCAGAATCCCGAATTTTCACAATTTATATTAGAAAAACAGATGCGAAGGCAAAATTCATTTCAATAAAAAATTTTTACCCGTTTTTATTTCGTAACTTTTATCAATACTTTTTCATGATGAAAATAATTGTTGACATTTTTATCAAATTGATAGATGTATTGCCTTCGAATTTGTCTTTTATCGTTCAAATTAACTCCCTAATCATATTTTCTTTGGGTGCAGATTAATTATTTTATACGCTCTTCATTCAATGATCATTTTTAACATAATCAATTACACAGTGCTTTGTGAAAAACGAGGCATTTTTGCAAAAGCATCCTGTGTAGGGCCGTGCGAAGGCGAAGTGAAATTTTTTTACACGCGATTTGGATATTTTGATTTAAAAAATCCAAAAACTGTCACTTTATTGGCACGGCCCTGAAATCGAAAACTAAATACAAAATTCGTTTAAGCACAGCCAGAAACAGCGCGAATTCCAAGTTTCAACGAGGTGAATTAAATTTTACTTGAGAAGAGTAAAAGATAATTTAAACATTTCAGAACTTTTTTTAGACTTAAAAATGATTATTTCTTATTAAATTATAAGTTCATAAAGTAAAAATGGTTCTATGTTTGTAATATAAATATTTTTTATTCAAGAGAATATTGAAAAATTTGAGAAAATCTTCAAATAAAATATATCTCACCTCATTAGCTTTTTTCATTAATTCTTACTTTCACTCTAACACATTCTTCTCCAAGATTATTTACATTCGTCTCCTTAATCCATTTTTTGTCGTTTTGAACACAGCCATGTATAACTAGTAAAATCATAAGAATTTTTGATTCTTAACAATCCTCGCTAATATTTCTGTGCTCAAAAATATTTTTCCAGAATTCCCAACAATCTCAATAGCTTCAGATGTAATTATTTTTCAAATAAAATAAAATTTTGAAGAATCAATAAATTAAATGTTTAATTCTTTGGCTTTAAATCAAGTACGGTAATGTTTAAATTTCTAAATAAATATTTCTAAAATTATTAATGAATAGGTATTAATTTAAGTTATGTCGGATTCATTTTAAAATTAGAGACATTAACATATTTACATTCAAATACCTTTATCACCTTTTCTACATTTAAAATTCTAATTACTTAATCATTGAGAAATGGTCAGTTTGAATAAAACATAAATTTCCTTGTCCGCAAGAGGAATGAATTATTATTAAAATAATTGAAAAGCCAATTCAAGAATTGAAAATCTTTGATCCTAAATTCAAATTCTTTTGCAATTTCATCCTCTCGCTTTACTACTCAAATTCCAAAAATCTTTCACTCACACAAACATTGAAACACCAATGAAAAATTTATAACGATGAAGAGTTTAAAAATATAAAATAAATTTTCACATATGTAGAGAAATTATAACAGAAAATTAAAATTTTTCCCCTGCACCATGAAATTGTGACTTTTTTTTTATAGATACAATAAAAAATATTAACAAACTGGGGAAAAATCTCGTAAAAAATAGATAATTATTGGCTCCTTTTTCCCACCGTTTAATCAGTTATAAAACTTTGGGGTCAGTTATTATGTATTAAAATTGAAAATCAATCTTGGAGCCAACTTTCATAAGAAAAATTTTCCCGCAAAATTGTTTCTCAACTCCGAGAACACTTTTCGCTTTTTTTCTTTTTTGCTCAGTCTCTTAAATTTCTGAGACGTATTGAAAACTATTAGCGATTTTCAAAATTGAATTTATTAAAGTATCAATTTAAATTTAAGTTTATAAATTCAAATTTTGAAAGTCTTCAAATTTTTGTATTAATCTTGGTATCATATTAATTTGGTATTAGTCTATTAATTTTGGTAGTAACCAATTTTTTCAATTTATAAAGATCAAATCCATTTCAAATCAGGCAAGTTCTATACTTCAAGTCGTAGAATCTCTTATTGAGGAAATATGTTGTTTTTTAGAGGTAATTAGCTGAGACGTATTTTTCGATTTGAGAAAAAGAAATTTCCCCAAAGTAACGAGTATATTTAAATTCTAACGTCTATTTAAAAAATAAAAACACGAATTTTGTTTTTGAAGTTTTAGAGTTTGTGATCTAATTAGGCATTTTTAAGACCGCATTTACCCTTTCCAGCTCTTAAAACTTGTCACTAGTCATTTCTATGACCACATTTGCCAATTTCAACTCTTAAAATTGGTCCCATTGCATTTTTGTGTCCACATTTGCCCTTTCCAACTCTCAAAACTTGTCCCTAGGCATTTTTATGATTACATTTTCTCTTTACAACCCTCAAAACTGGTGGCTAGGCTTTTGTAAGGCCACCTTGCCCTGTCCAGCCCCAAAAACTTGACCCTAGGCATTTTTATGACCATATTTGCCTTTTCCAACTTACAAAACTTGTTTCTAGGCGTTTTTTGGACCACCTTTGCCCATTCCAACTCTTAAATCCTGCCCCTGGTCATGTTTATGATCACTTTTACCCTTTCCAACTCTCGAAACCGATATTCTTCCTTTCGTCGATATTTTTTTCAAATTGGAAAAATACGTGTCACCTAATCCCTCCTAGAAACCAACATATTTTGTTGCTGAGAGATTCTGCGACTTAAAATGTAGAACCTGCCTGATTTGAATTGGATTCGATGTTTATAAATTTAAATTTTGAAAGTTTTAAAATTTAGAAATTACCAATTGCGGCAGTATCCAATTTTTTAAATTTATAAATGAAATTTGTAAATAGAAAAGATTCAGCAGTCGTCGGTCTTCTTTCATCAGAGGAATTTGTGAGTGGTTTCCGAGATTGTAAGACTTCTGATGAGCGGAGAGAAATCTGGCCATTGATATTCGCCTCCGATAAATGAAAGGAATGAAACTGTGACCGATTGTAGTGCCTGGCGTTGATTGAACTCCAATTGTCTGTTTTTCACTTTAGATTTGACCTTCTCTTATGGATGTCGAGGGCAGTTTTTTAAATTTTAATCCTTGGTCGGAGACACTATATCCTTTTTGTTTTCGACGTCCACTGACAGCGCTGATTCGGGCTTACTAGTGTCGCTGGACACCAATAAAAGTGGCAATCCACCCAACACCATGCATGTACCCATACACAGGAAACAGACGTTATAACTTCCGGTCACGTCCCGCAAGTAGCCTGAAACCAATTTCAATTTCAAACTTTAATCTTTAATTCAATCTCCACTCCTGACTACCACTTGTGTCATTTTTATTTTATCTTCATTTTCCTATAACTTTTGTCCACTTCTTTATTTTTAAAAAGTAGCAGTGTTAATGTCCCTGTGTTTTTTTTCAGTAGTATCATCAATTGCGCGCTACGCACGCATGTAGTTTTTCGGTTTGAGGGAAAAAATCATTTTCAATACAAAATAAAAACTTCTAAAAACTACTTATTTGTTAAAAGTTTCTGAGCACTTAAATTCGAGCTTAAATGAGATTTTACGCATTTTACACCCCATGAAAATGAGGTTAAACAGCAGTATTACTATCAGTTTGTTTTGATGGTTATATGGGTCGTTTCCAAAAAGTTGTGAACTTTAAGTCCCGGCCGTTTTACCCATTTCCATGATTTGAAAGATTTTTAAAAATAATACTCGGATAAAATACTTACATCAAAGTAGTTTTGAGCAAAGTTTCAAAACTTTAGATTCTTTTGTTTAGAAATGGGAGATTAGAGTATAACTGAAATTTCCACTCGGCAACATGTCCTCAAACACAGATTGATACACAAGAATTGATAAATTTATGATCAAAGAATTTTATGAATGAATTATGCTTATAGGAATTATTTGTATTGAGTTGAAGAATCTAAGAAATATGAACAGTGAAAAACATTTTGGTTCTAAAGGTGTTCAATTATGCTTAGAAGTCTGTCCTTGAAGTTTTTATTTTCACTCGGTAACTCTCATATTTTAGGATAGAACTCGAAAATAATCACTTTAAACAGTCTAAAAAAAGTAAAAAAATAACTAATTTCATTCATGTGTAAGTATTCACGTAAGCACACGAATGTTGATTGTTCGTAAGATTAGCAAAATTTTGAAAAATGTGCATCGTATGATTTTCGTGTTACCGAATTCGGTAACCCTGTTTTAATGATTACTAATAAAATAAAAATAAAATTCAAAATGTGGATACACTGCCAAAGAGCCCGAAAAAATTTTTTTTACTATTTTTTAAGACTTTTTAAGTTGACTCTAAATATTTTTCAAATAATTTCGAAATTTGATGTTCCACTCGGTAACACTAGGTGACTATGCGCTGTAACTTTTTTATAGGTTATGTGTTCGTCTTGTTGTTCAAACTCAAAATTGATCAGAGAAAGAAGTATTTATTGGAAATTATCAAAAATCATCTTCTTAAAATGTGCTTTTGAAGGTGCCTTTATTTATTCAAAGGCTAAGTGTTCAACTTTAAATAAAAAGACAACAAAATTTCGAGTTTCCAATTTTTAACATAAACGCGTTCATTGAGGGTAATTTGTTATATTATATTTGCCAAAAATACTTAAGTGTCTTAATTATTAAAAATATTATTTTAAAATTAGTTTAGTTAAATCTTCACAAAAGAAATTTATTTCGAATCCGCTTGATTCAACACAAGACGCAGATATACATAATTTTCGTTCTAGAATTTATCTACACTGCAAATGTGATTCTTGATCTCTAAAATTGGTATTTTCGTTCTATTTCGGGTATGAAGTAATGGGAAAAAAATAATTCAGTCGGTTTTTTAAAGTTCCTTTTAAACAAAAATTCATAGTCCAAACTTGACAACTTTTTGGCAAGGACCCTTATAAGTATATTTTCATAAGATTCTTGGGAAAATTAAGAAACATTTTTGATGATTTCAGATAAGTCGAGAAATAATCTAGAAAACCGTGAAGAATATTTTTTCATTTTAGAGGATCTTACCAAATTTGAGAAAAAATTTTAATCAGTCTGAAAGATATGTAGAACTTCAAGCAGTTTGGAATTTGAAACTATTTTATAAATTTTAGGAAATAGTGAAGATAAGGAAGAAATGGGGATAAGCATAAAAAATCCGAAAATGATGAGGTCACCGCCGGCAAAAGATTGGTTCGTAAGGAATGATGAGAATAATTATGAAAACAGAGGAAGGATGACAACAGAGCTGAGGCTAGCGGATCGATGGAAGAGGAAAATTTGAAAGAAATGCATAAAATGATAATAGAGGTAATGGAGATGAAAAAAGGCAGCAGGAGAGGGAAAATTTTGAAAAAAAGATGCAGAGTTTGGAACATAGACCAAAAAAGCAGGAAGAGACTAATAAAAAATTAAAGGAGTTGAAAGTAGGGTGGAGAAGATAGAAAGCACAAATTGGGAATTTGGACGGGGAGAGATCGGGAATGAAAATAAGAAAAAATTAATAGAAATAGGGAGAAGAATGGAAAGCGAAGAGAGAGAGGAAATGAATAAGAAAGGAGTGGAAGAAGTGCTAAAAAATATAGATGCGAAGGTGGAAGTAGAGGAAATGAGAGGTGTAGGAAGGGATGGAGGAGAGAAGAGCAAATAGCGCTGGTGAATTTAAAGAATAGGAAAATGATGACAAAGAAAAGAGCGTTATATGGAAGTGCAGGGAGAATAGAGGATATTTTGACATGGAGAGAAAGGAAAATGTAGTATGAGTGAGGAACGGAAGGGAGATAAATAAGAGAGGGGGAAAAAGTGATAAGGAATGAAAGGAGGGAAGAATGGAGGACGTGCTTCTAGAATGTAGCCGGCTTAGAAAAATAGGATAGGGAGCTTAGGAAAAATTTGGGACGATTGCAAGTCGTGGTGATGATGGAGACATGGCTAGATGAGAGGTGGTCGGAGAAAGTAAAGGGAGGACTACCAAGGGGATGCAGGTGGGACGTACAAGAGACAATGACAAAAAATAGAAAAGGAAGAGCAATGAGAGGAATGGTGATGGGAATAAGGAAAAATTTAATAGGGAGGGCAATAGGGTCATTGAAAGAGAGAAAGGCAGTAGGTATAGAAGAAATCCTAAATGAAGTTTGGAAATATGGGGGAGAGGAATTGAAAGAGTGGACGTGCACAATGTGTAACAGGGTATGGTGAACGGACGGTTGGCCAAAAATATGGAAAGGAGGGATAATGGTACCAATGGGCGATTCCAAACTCGCACTCTGCTAACTGGGAAGAATACCCCCATCACTTGGCCCAGAGCACTTACCCCTCACTTGGGTTTACAGAAATAACGTCGGTCGCACCCCTACCCCTTTCCAACATCTCATCAAACAATGGTGGGGGCGCAATGGTGGGGGTATACTTCTTAGGTAGTAGAGTGCGAGTTTGGATATGCCCGGTACCAATAGTGGAAAAAGGGTTAAAAATGATAGAGGGGCGACGTTGATGCCGACATTATATAAGAAATATCTGACAACAGTATCAGAGAGGTTAAAAAAGAATTAGGGGAGGCAAAGATAATTCCACCGAATCAGACAGGATTCAGGAGAGGTATGTCAGTGATAAATGATATTTATGTGCTAAATTATATTATAAATAGAAGGATGGACAGCGAGATGGAAAGGTGAAAAGTTAGAGGAAGTAAAGGAATTTAAATATCTCAATCTTATCATGCAAGTGAATGGGGAAGAGTAGCGCACACTAGGGAAAGGGTTAAGAAACTAGGGAGGTAATGCAACCAATATAGGAATTGAGAAAAAGAAGGTTTAAAAAAGATTAGAATAGGCGAATGAGATTGTTTGATACGTTGGCGTTAGCGATATTAGGCTATGGGGCAGAAATATGGGTATGGAAGTAGAGGAAGGAGATAGAGAAGTTGCAAGAGAGATATATTAGATGGACGTTAGGGGTAGACTGGAGAAATGAGAGTTATAAGGCAAGAGAAGAGGCTCAAAGGGATAAGTTAAGAACAAGGGCAGAAACAAGGGTGTGGAAATTCGAAGAGTGCTAAGAGAGGGAAAGGGAGGCGAGTTAGCGAGAAAGTGTTACGAAGAGGTAGAAGAAAGAGGAAAGAGGGTGATAGAGTCAACGCGATTGGAAGAAGAAAGAAGAAGGATTTTTAGAGATCGAGGAATAGGAGAAGAAGGAAGTATAAACTGTGAGGAATTGGAAAAGAGATAGATAAAGGGAGGTGATTGACAGATCGGGGAGGATAGGAGAATCAAGATACAATAAATTGTATGAGGTGATAAAAAGAGAAAGATAGATAAAATATCTAGAAAGAGGATGGGGGGAAGCGATTGACAAAAATAGCTAGATGGAGACTGGAAAATGAAGTAAAAGTAGCAGTGTATTGGTAGAAGGATAAGAAGAGGAAATGCAGAGAATGTGAGTGGGTGGAGGAGGCATGGGAGCATGTATGGGATGGTCGTATGAGAGAAAAGGAGGAGAGGAGAGGATGGCAAGAGGATATTAAGAAAATTTTAGGGGTGGAGGGACTGAGAGAAGAATGCATGAAGGAAGTTGAAACAGCTAAAGGTGTTGAAGACGAAGAATGGGGGATTGTGGGGGAGAGAGAATGGAAAGCATGAGTGGGTAGGAAAGTAGGGAAAAAAGGAAATGGAAGTCACATAGAAGCATAAGAGTGGCTGAAATCGTACACAAAGATGAAGTAAAATTGTGTAAATTAAGGCGTGGCTGCGTTTTCACACACACACACACACACACACACACACACACACACACACACACACTTATTCGCTCGTACACTTTAACACGTGATCACTCGTTCGTTCGTTTGCTCCCACACGTTAAACTTTTAAGAATTAGAAATCATATGTATCAAATTAGAGAATAAGTTAGAATAAGCGATGTAGAAAAGATATCATAAATATGTAGGGGAACGGAAGTTATGTAAACACCAAGCACTTTACACTACTACACTTTACTTGTACACTATTTCAGCTAACTTTAAATGATCCTAATGTCAGGTAATAATTCTTGTATTATGTCTAAGATAATGACAATTGTAATTCAAATGTAAACTAAAGAATTTCCATGCAATGGGAAACAAATTCAAGCGGGAAAATAATTTTGCAAAATGTCAAATGACAGAAAAAAATCGCAATACAAGAACACGCGATTATGCAAACTTTGTGGAAGCTAGAAGATTAGTTAAGGAAGGATAATTGAATATTAAAACATTCAGATACAATTGAGAAATATAATGATACAAAATCCGATGTTTCTGAATCTTATCAACATCAGGAAAAGATAAATAATAAAAATGTGCCATCGTTATTTATCCATCAAGATGAAAGTATAGTGCGTCAATTAGGTCGTGCAATAGAGTATATTTACTCTCACACGTCATTTGACATACACAACATATTTTTCATTATTTGTTGTTTCCTTGCCTCGTTAGAGTAGAAATAATTCAACGCGATACGTTTCATCACCCGAATCACGCATGACGATGACATATGTTGCAGAATCATAAAACTGAATGTTTATGATCTGAGATATTTCAGAAATGCATTGGCCAGATTTCAGTTATTTTGAACTGCATAAATTCAAATAAATAAATAAATATATAACAGAATTTAAAAGAAAATTAGACACTCTATAAATATTAAAAGCAAATTTTGAATCTTTCAATTTATAAACTATAAAAATTCAAATTGAAAAACTGTACAGAATGGGGAATATTTACGGTAATACCATAGAATCATGGCTTTTTGATTTTATCCTTTTAGTTGCAATTCATATTCAAATACCTTTAATTTATCATCAAAAACAAGAATCACTAGAGGGAAATAAGGAACATTTTATAATAAAAAGATTTGGAAATCCAAATCAGACCAATCTTCGACCGACATTGTATATAAATTGAAGAAATGATTCATTCCGTGTCACATAAAAATACAAACAATCAGGGCCATCGTTTAACTCATATTTATTTTAAACTTCTTTACGTTTTGGCAACTACTGCGTGCCTTTTTCAAAGGTAACCTGAGGGAAAAAATTGAATTAATTGAACCATTTTTTTTTAAGAAAAAAGCCATTCAAAACAATCATAAGATTGTGAAAAACACGTCAAAATGGAAATTCCAGTCAATTATAATTCATGATAAAAACATGAACATTGTATGATGTCTTATAAATTGAAGAGACTTCAATCACGTAAAAACTACATATTACTAATAAAAAGAGACTTCATAATGGTTAGGACGGACGAAACAGAAAGAGACAGACTTATGAGAGAGATTTTATAAGAGAGACTTTATGAGACTTCATACAATGTTCATGTTTTTATCATGACTGGAATTTCCATTTTGACATGTTTTTTTACAATATTAGGATTGTTTTGAATGATTTTTTTTCGTTAAAAAAATGGTTCGATCAATTCAATTTGTTCACTCAGGTTACCTTTGAAAAAGGCACGCAGTAGGTGCTGAAACGTAAGGAAGTTTAAAATAAATATGAATTAAGTGATGGCTATGTTTGTTTTTATTTTTATGTGACCGTAAAACGGAATAAATCACTTCTACAATTTGAGAAAAATTTTCCCGGTCATTAAAATTTTAGAAATTCAATCTTTTAAAGGTGAAATTTTTTGAATTAAAAGTAATCAAAACGGAACTACAAATTAAATCAGTCAAAGTGAAACTTTTGTGAACTCGAAACATTTCAAATAAGAAAATTCGCTCTTACAATTCAGAGAGAAAATGAAAAACCAAAATTTCCTCTTTTCGAATTCAATAAAAATGTTAAAAATAACTAATTTTTTTCTTACAGCTCAAACGTTTTCCCCTTCAAACTTAAGGAAAATTTTAAAAACAGAACCTATCCTATGTCAACTCAACAAAAATGTTAAAAACAAAAAAACTCCCTCTTGAAATTCAGAAGAAAAATTAAAAACTAAAATTTCCCCCCTTTCAACTATCAGTAAAAATGTTTAAAATAAAAAATGTCCCTCTTCCAATTAAAAAAAATGAAAATAAAAAACTCGCAATTCCAATTGAGAAAAAAACTAAAAATAAAAATTTCAGTTACGAATGAAAAATTTACAAAATTGAACAATTGAAATTATAACATTTAAAATTGAAAATTTAGCATTTGAAATGGTTTAATTTTGAACAATTTCAAACCATATAATTTTGAAAATTATCATATAATTATTTAATTATATTATGTTATACGCGCCTTAAGCGCTATAGATAGAGGAAATCAACAGAAAATAATAAAGTGTAATATTCTCGCTAAGGTTGATTCCCTCTTTTCTCAGACACTCGTTTCTGCCGATAGATCTAAGTACGCAGAACTCGTTAACAGGAGATCCATCGGGCATTGAAGCTTCGAGGACTGGGACTATTCGCTGTTATTGTCACTCACCCGAGTCGTTCTCGCTCTCCCCCAGTAGAATAGTGTTGCCAAATCGGCGGAATTTCCGCTAGATCTAGCGGATTTGGGAACTAAACGGCGGGAAAAAAGCTCGACCGCGGTTAGCGGGAAATCTAGCGGCAAATCGTTGAAATACGCGGATTTTTAACGGATTGTGGAATTTTGAAAGATTTATGAGAAAGTGAGATTTAGAAGACAAGAAAAAACTACATGTATAATATACATGAAATGCGTTACTGGTGTTTTACGCTTGGCTGAACACCGTCCCTCGCCCCGCGAGCTGAGAAACTGCTGGGCCAGCAGCTGGCCAGCAGTTCTATACATTCCTAAACCGGGGGTTCCTTAATCGGGGTTTGAGTGTATTACGTTTACGCGGTGCTTTTTTTATGGCAGTGTTTGTCGGGGTCCCAAATTATTTACGTTTAGTCAGTCGAGTCCAGTCGAGTCAGTTAGAGTGCCAAAAAGAAATGCAAATCAAGTCGAAATTACATATCTATTTATACTTACATAAATAACATGGGAAATGACCAGAAAAAATCAGTGTATGCCCAGAAAGTGCGAGACTCGTGGTTTAGTGAAAAAAGCTTGCAAGATTGGATTTTGACAACTTCTGGAGTAGATGATAAAATCCAATGCAGGTATGAGATTATTTTTTAGGTCCTTAATTTGATAGAGTATAAAATAGTATAAAAAAGTATAAAAAAGAATATAAAGAGTATAAAGTGTAACATATATCCTATGTTCGCTCACGAACTTAGGACCTACCATCACACACTGAACAAGTCAAAGCTGCTGACAGTCAAGCAGCACATTGTTGACAAAATACGGATGTGATCTGATGCACGGAGGAGAATACGAAAGAGGGAGGGGTGGATCAGGGAGAATCAACATTTTTTCGCTGACCCATCATGCCTCTTCAGCGATCTCCCTGTTTCTGTCAAGAATCCACCTAAGTCTGACGAGGTGGAGACTTTCTGGCGAGACGTTTACAAGACCCCACCAAAAGAATTGAAGGAAGTTACTGAGAATATCATCCGCTTCAAGGAGTTTTGCGACATTCTCAAAACATTTGAGGAGGAATGCCCATCAATTACTGCCGAAGAGGTGAAAAAAGCACTTAGGGGCACGAAGAACTTTTCCGCTGCAGGGCCAGATGGTATCAAGAATTTCTGGTGGAAAAAGTTCACTTCTACCTGTACACACCAACATCTGGCCCGCATCTTCACCTCATATTTAAAGTAGGAGACGCCCATTCCGCAGTGGTTGGTGATAGGACGCACTATACTCCTACCGAAGAAAGGCGACTTGTATATATATAAAGATACTATATATATTTGAGGAACTTATGTGATAGAGGTGTGTGGGCTTTCATCTATCAAATCCCGTCAGAAACTAACTATAAATTACAAATGTACACAGCTCTCAGCTGCACTTTTTTTGAGAAAAAAATTCGTGGAACATCTTACACATACTATAAAATTTTTCTTCACAATAATCACACCACAGGCATTCTATATATGAACCGAAAAAGTGGCGTTCTATCAAGAAAATTAAATAAAGTAACTAAAGAAATCTATGAAAATGTTGTGAAGTTCAAACTATCTCGATTTTTAAATAAGGGGAAAATTTTTAAACGAGGAGTCAGAAAATTTTAAACTCGTATAGATGTTCATTTTAAAAATAACCTAAGAAGGCTGACACGTAAAAATGAAGTCTAATCCTTTGTGTAATTGAAACTGGAAAAATAAAACGATTTTATGTAAGCATTTACGAAAAACCAATTCATAAGACCATGCAATTTGATTCCATGTGTACCCTCGAGTGCACACAGATAGTAACCCCTTGCACTTAATGAATAAAGCTATTTAAAAAGGTTTAGTCATTGATATATTCATTGAATAGGCTTATTTTCTACAAAAACTTTCGATGACCTTCAACTGTTTAATATTTACTGAAAAATATGTAATATTTAACCGACTTATGAGTACACCTTATGTACCTGCTGAACGTCGCTTTTGTAATATACATAATGAATTTCAGTGTTACCAACTCGAAAAAGCTAGATTACTATTTGCATCACAGTATTCGCGATACATTTGTGCCAAATTACGAACCATCAGAATGTCAAAACAGAAAATTCCCTCATGCATTTTGATAACATTAACCTCAATATTTAAAGAATTATCTCACCGGTTCTCTGTGAACCTTGGAACATCGTTCTCCAAATAGAGGTTTATTATTCAAAATCCAGGAAGAAAACCCCTTTTTGCCGAAAATTGCATAAGAATAATGTTTCCAGATTGTAATTATGAAAGTGAAAGTATTTTTGATGGTCCTGTTCTTTTCAAATATTAGTTAAAAGTACGAAGGAAAATCAGTGCGAAGTGCAAAAAACACATTTCATTGAAATAAAACATAAATGAGGAGAGCACGCGAATATAAATTTTCTTCAAGACGTTAATATAACAGAGTAATAGACATTCAGTAATTATGACACACGTTATTGAATAATTCGTTAGATATTCGTTTTGATTCTATGTGCAGATCGAACATCTGTGAACACCTTTCCCCTATTACATATCGCTTCAGGAGTAAATACAAAAACAGAAATAGAATCTAGACGCAGGAAGCTTACATATAAAATACAGTTATTACCTGAGGAAACTTTAATCAAAATGAAGAAAAAGTGCAGAAGCCTAGAAATTCATCTATTTGATAGTAGAGTAAATGCTAAATGGGAAATAGTTTACCTTGAAAAAAAATCCAAAGTCAATAAAAATCAATGCATTTACTATTTAATGGAAACCTTATTACTTTTAGAAGTATAAATTGAACATAATTGTGCATTTTCATCTTGTATTCCACCCTGTGAAAGGATTCGTTATAATGGTGGTACTATAAAACGGCCTGCACATCCTTGATTGGCATCCCTTATTTTGCGCAATATTAGTTTCTGATCCATTACGAGATAAACTAAAAATAATAGTTATTGTGCTTTTTTCTAATGCTGTTCTAAAAGTTTTTTAGGAAAAGGTTAATTTGTTAGTCAGATTCTCGTAACGGTAGTTTTGAGAATAATACGGTATACCAGATGTATCGATAGAGATTGGAATGTTATCGTTAAGTAATTCTCCGTTAAAACCGCACGAAGCGATTATGAATAAAAAGTGTGAATTTTCTTATTTAAAAAGACTTAGCTTTTTTCATTACTTCAGTCCCAAAAATTGTAGAATCTTTACCGAAAAAAAGGGTTTAAAAATAAGAGCAGCTCATGTTACCATGAACTGCTACAGATACAGAAGTAGCACTACTTCTTGTTCCAGAGATGAGTAAAAGTCAGATAATGACAGATTTTTCAAAGATTCCTCAATAATTGAAACCTTCCATACCCAAATACAATTGGACTCGAAATACAAGGATTGATTAAGAGCATCTATATTTTCGTCACCGGATAATGAACCGATACCTGTCCAAATATAAGCTGAAAGGCTTATGTATTCATTTTCTCTAATCACTAGGCACAAAATGCAAGCCATTTTAATTTTAAAATCGGGAAAAGTTCACGAAGATTCAGCGGTAATAAAAATACCCGATCGTAATAATATAGCAGGTCTTAATGGAAAACAGCCTTTCTAGTATTCTCTTCTTTTTTGATGATTTTTAAAATCTGTGTAGCAACTGCGCTCGAGTGTTACATTTGTAGAACTAAAACTACAAAACAATATTTTACTTAAAAATACGTTGATTTAAGTGATCAACTGTATAAACCTCAAGTCATTAGGCGAAAGATGTCCTCGATGAAAATAGAATGAGGACCGGCATTCAAAGGAGAAAAAAGCAAGTCGACTAAATAATTTTAAAACGTTCAAAGATTTATGTAGTTTGCATGCTACTAAAAATTAGAATTGGTTCGCTAATGCTAGTTTAATGAAATACTTGTTCCTCTTGAATATTCAAAACTGCAAGTATTAAGCTTTATGTTATATAAATTAATTCAAATAAATAAAATAAGAAATCCATAAACATTATCATATTGAGAACAACAGACAGTTATAACTGTAAAACATGATTTTTGAATCATTGTCATATTACCGCCGTTACATGCTTTAAATATCTACATGATGTTCACGAGGAAGAGGCGCGTAATACAATTAGAAAATTAAACGAAATTACTTGTAAGTGAAGTTCTAGTCTAATTGTATGAAGCGCCTCTCCCGAAGTGATCAGTCCTACCTCGAAAATACTTTTCCATTCTCAAGTACAAATCTTGAGGCCCAATATATGTGACGGTGAAGCTTTGAAGCAATGAAAATCTCCTTCTTGGAAGAGACCGCGTTTCAAAAGCTTTCAAAAATTGTGGTCAAATCGGCAAGAAATTAAAGCAATATATGATGATCATTTCGGAAGAGGGGCTTCATACAATTAGGATTGAACTTCACTTACAAGTAAGTTCATTATGACTTTTAAGTTTGATCTGAAGTTGATAATGAGGATAATGTGCAACGGTTCAATATTCCAGAGCTTACTGTGAATTGATCTAAGAGTGTGAAATTTTGTTCTCGAAACTCGCACAATTATTCGCCTGTAATAAATCGACCTATCTAGAAAGTCGATGATGGACGAGAAGTGTCTTATAAGGCGCGATCTCTTCGATAATCGGCGTATTCGTCGATGCAGCATCAACTCGAACTGCTCCCGTGACATTAAAGAGGCACACCCAGAGGCCTAGACGCTTTACTGGTCCTCTCACAATTCACACGCAAGCAACGAGGTAGCGCAAACAACAACAACAACAACAATCTAGACAACACAAGAGAGCAAATGCAACACAAGAGCACGAGCTGCAGCATCAACAGCGGCACCTTCCTTCCATTTCCATTCCGCTCCATTCCAACCATCTTCACCATAGCTAACCTTCCTCTCTGATGACCTTACCCAGCCACTCGTCATTCCTCCGGCACCGCGAGATGTACTTCAACGATTTGCATAAGACCTGAGTGCCAAGCGAATGCGAGGTCAGAGCTCGTGCCTCTGACTCTACCTTACGGAGAATCCGCCACAAATCGCTTGGAAAAAAGCCCGATATTTGGTTTTTTATATTCCTTTGGGTTTTGATTGTTTAAAATATCTGCCCGCTGCGTGGGCACTTTCTTATCGTTATTTGGTGACTTTGAGTTCTCTTTTTTAAAACCTCCTTCAGCTTTAAGGAATACATTCTCATCACATGTCTCGCGCTTCGCATTCGATTAAAATTAAAGTATGTCCAAAACGCAAAATTTTCTATATCACGTTGAACTCTTTCACATTGAATGTATGTTATATTAATTTATATACCTCGGTCCGAGACTTCTGCTGCAGGCGAAAGTATTTGCGGTCGAAAATTTTATTGTATGATTCAACGAAAATTTATAAGTTTTTTTAAAATTTAAAATTTAATTTGAGAAAGTTTGATCATATCTTGCCTAGTTTCGTAGGAGAATGGAGTTTTTCATTTCTAATAACATCATTACGATTCGAACAAAAAATACGCGTCTTATAAAAAGAAATCCTCTCACATAAATTTGTAGATCTCTTTGTGGTGATTAATTTCGCTTTCTAAGATTTTTTTTCGTATCTCGTACGATTTTGCTGTAAAATGAAATTTTCTATTTTTTAACTCCTCTGCGTTTTTTTAAATCATTGAAAAAGAAAGCAGTGAAATATATTACAAAGGATATCACAAATAAAAAAAAATATAACCTTGTCAACTTTATGAGGACTTGTTTTTCACAATTAAGGGTTGTACATTTGAACAAAAGGATTTCCTTCTAACCACTATCAGAAAAAGAGAGAAAATTAAAATATAAGCTATCAAATATGTAATCATCGTATTCATCGTTTTATTTTTACAACGTTTTATTCTGTCATTTTTTGTACTGACTGTGCACGTATGTATTTTGCATGAGTGATAAATTGCGAATCCTATTCAATTTATGAATCAAATCCGTTTAGCCTGATTTATGATAACTGAAATTTATAATGTCTGATTTCTTATCCGATTGTTTCCTGTGCCTTTTGTGACTTTTCCCCACTTTTATTCCTCTTGGCTTCGTTCATGAATGACGTCACGATTTTTAAAAATTTTTCGGTCTCTATCAGTTCCACTAGAATCCAATTTTTTTCTCTCTCTTTCATTAGCGTGCCATCATTCGAAGGGCCGGATTCTATAACCGCCTATGAATTTTTCTCACTGAACGGAGTTGGCCTCCGGGCACTTTTCAGGCATATGTCGGATTTTAATGTCAGAATGAACATTCTTATAGGAAACTCAACTGCGCATCTTTTTTCCCTGGACAAAAAAATTGCAGCTTTTTCAGTTTTCGAGGTAAGCCAGAAGACCCCGCTTCTATAAAACGAAATTTTTGGTCTTTTTTACCTTCAACTTGCTTTAATTCAGCCAATTCTTGTAATTTTTTGATCAAATTTACAGAAAGTATTCTTTGTCATGTTCTGAGACCGGTAAAGTAAATAACTAATAAACATTTTTTTAAAACAACAATTAGACACTTTGACCTGAGATATTTCATAAATCATGCATACATATCTTCAAGCTCATCGGGATTTGAGCGAATTCTTAACAACAAAAAACTTTCATTAAGAAGGTTGATCAAAAAGGTATAAATATGTATTTTACGGAATGATATATTCAAAATAAATCATTATTAAGAAGTTAGGAATGTTTTATTTTGGCTACACGGCCGCTTTTTTGCACGTATCTATCAACTCAACGTGTTTACGTGGAAATGCAACTCGCCAAAACGAATTATTATTTATTAGTCGGAATTAAAGGTATGAAAATATAAAATAATTTTCAAAAGATAATTTTCAATTGCTCTGCATTTCAACGAAAACCTAAGAAGCATCAGTAAGTTTGTAAACATCAAAGTCGAACAAAACAGTACAATGCGCTCCATAATATTGTGTATAGTTTTTGTTTCTTCTACTCTCTCTTTTAACCCTATGTCCCGTATCAGTCGAAAACGATTCGAAACAAATTTATAATTCAAAATGTAATTCATTAAATTATTTCTAATGAATAATACTTCGTCTCGAGAGAAGTTACATCTTCACGTGAATGCGTCGAGTTACTTGCGGACAATAAGAAAGAGGCCGCGCTGCTGAAATAAATCCTTCATAATTTCTTAATTATGATTCATTTTTGATATTTTTCTCCACAGAAAAAAAATATATATGTACCTTTCCTCACAGTTTTTCTCCTGGAAGTTTCTCGTTTCTCAAAATTCGCTCGATTCCCCATGAGTTTGAAGTTATGAATGCATTATTTATGCAATGTCTCAGGTAAAAATTTATAATTTTTGTTTAAACTAAAAACCTTACCATATATCCACTCCATCAAACGTAGAACATCATAATGAATTTTAGTGTAAACTTTGTAAAAAAATTCCAAGAATTGGCTGAATTATGGCAAGTTGAAGTCAAAAAAGACCAACAAAAATTGTTTTCTGAAAAACGGGTTTTTCGGATTTACATCGAAAAAGACAATCGCTACAACTTCTTTGTCCGAAGGAAAAAGATGTGCAATTAAATTTCATGTAAGAATATGTACTTTAAAAATTAAATTTCGAAACTTGTTCGAAAAGTGTCCAGGGGCCAACGCCGCTCAGCGAGAGAAATTTATAGGTGGTGATAGAATTGAGAATTGAGAGAGATGAGTGAGTGAACACTCAGGTCCGCATATAATAGTCTCCGAACCCGGCAACTTAGTATTTTCACAATCTTCCAAAAATTATCAAAACATCGATGAAAGTGTATCGATACAGCACATAATATGTAATTATTAATTAATCATGTAATGAATTATAATGAGCAATTCATAAAATTAAAACTGACGCCCTATACTGAAGCTTTTCGCAGGGACAGCCAGTGCCGTATCAGAAGTTGTTTACATTGCGACTTTCTGAGCATAGGTATACTATTGTACGTCTGCCGGGTTCAAAGACTATATATGCGGCCATGAGTGTTTACTCACTCGTCGCCTTAAATCCGGTTGAAACTAGATTTCAAGAGCGCCCGTTACTGTGCCGATCAGACCCGAGGCTGGCACAGAAACGAGCGATGAGTGTATAGATATTTTCTTCAAGCAATAATATCAACAGCTGTCATTTTTTGAGGCTATGTATCATTGTTATGCTGAATTTGAAAATCATGCATTACCTAGTAAAAGGCTGGTTGACATTATTGTTATATTATTGCTAAATTTAGTATTTATCTTCGAATGCATACGTTTTTAACAACTTACCTTAAATGTTGCTGGCCCCTTTGCATTTCGTTGAAAATTCGAGCCTTTTCCTGAAGCATCGTTGCCGAAATTGGTTGACACGAGTCTCGTTTTTGGATAAACCATTTTAATAAAGCGGTCTCTAATTCAGTATTTTCAGCAGATCTCATTGTTTGTTGTTTCCGAACTCAAAGTCATTGAATTTATTAATAACTTTATCGGCCCACTGACAATTTCGCGTAAAAAACGTTCACTAATTTTGTATTTATTTCAGGTCGCATTTCTTGATTTGCGGTTTTAAATTTTTTGCAAAATTTCTTATGTTTCGCCCCTTGACAAAAGTTTTTTTTCTTTGGTTCAGTCATAATATCGGAAAACTAAATACACTTTTACACGTACAAAAGTATATGCGCAGAGAGTCGCGATGTAAACGATACGGCACTTACTGCAGTATTGCCACAATAAAAAGTGAGTCTGTACGCACAGAGTGTACCCAAAATATAGAAATTGTACTTTCGAAGATAAAGCTGCGGTGGCGCCACAGACTTACAAAATTTTGGCGGCAAATTAAAAAACGTTTATTCAAATTTTTTAATAATTTAAACTGTCGGCTTTTTATGGAGAAATTGAATATATTTTGCACAGGAAGAGACAGAAAGAGTCAAGCCTAAACAACCGTAAAGACGGTACAAGAACGGGCGGCACAGTTACGCGAGAAGAGTGTAGAAATAATTATTTCCTTTTTTACCTTGTTTTATCACCTTTGATCATATTCCTGTTTACAGAAAAGATTAAATATAACCGATTAATTATCAAATTTTTCGATTTTCAGTCTTACATATCTTGAACTTTCAGAGTTTAATTAATCGTAAACTGCTAACTTCGCGACACTCTTATTTTGGAAAAAACATTTTTTTATCGAAGTCTATCGATGCCCATGAAAAAAGAAAAGTAAATAGACACCGACTAGTTTTGTCTATGATTTACATGGAATGGCCCCATAGCACAATTCTCTGATACGATAGACTCGAGTCTTAAGTCATAATACGATGACATAAAAATTAGTATTCGATTCATCCTCCGCGACAACATTGCCCTGTAATGTGTAAATGTTTGCAACTCCACGCGTTCAACAATCGCGGTACGTGACGTAAATTATCGATTGCTAGATGAATAAGCAGTATAAGATAACAGAGGCTCTCATCCGAGAAATGTCGTGATGCATATCTCAATTTTCAAATATATATTATTGAAGTGTTGTGTATACAAGACCGGCACTAGTGGAAAAAAACTGTCGGTACCAGTAAAAATAAAATTACCGGTAATGACAATTCTTTTTACCGGTTTTTTTGAAACAATTTCCCTAAGGAAATCCATGTGAGGCTGGATCCTGAAACGGATGGAAATTGTGACTGAATTCACTATTGCCCCCACCACAACTCTTTTAAGAGACTAATAGTTGTCCAAAAAATCGATAAATGTTAAAATTCATGGTGAAACTGCACAATGGCTGAACATAATGTGGGACAATAGTGGCCAAATAATCCTGAAAATGGACTGACGGTGTGACTTATATTATTTTTGTGACCATTCACAGAGGTGATTTTCCGTCCCACGAGACGTTGGCAGGGGGTAAGGACCTACATCATTTCTGTGATCAGTCACTGGATGCCTTTTCCCACGGAACGTTGGAAAGGGGCAGGAATGTGATCTTCATTATTTTTTTGACAAGTCATAAGAATGCTCTCCCCCCATGAGCCGTTGAAAGCGGTAGGGATGTAATCTACATTATTTCTGTTACCATTCACAGGTATGCCTTCCCCCACGAGACGTTGGAAAGGGGTAGGAATGTGACCTTCATTATTTCTGTGACCAGCCACAGAGATGCTCTCCACCCACGAGATATTGGATAGAGGTGGGGATGTGATCTGCATTATTTCCGTGACCAGTCAAAGCGATACGTTACCCCACGGATCGTTGGAAAGGGGTAGTAGTAATGTGACCTACATTATTTCTGTGACCAGTCACAGGGATGCCGTCCCTCACGAAACATTGGAAACGGATATGAATGTGACCTTAATTACTTCTGTGACCAGTCATGGGGATGCCTTGCCCCCACGAGCCGTTGAATAGGGGTACGGATGTAATCTACATTATTTCTGTTAGCATTCACAGGCATGTCTCCCCCCCACGAGACGTTGGAAAGAGGTAGGGATGTGACCTTCATTATTTCTGTGACTAGCCACAGAGATGCCTTCCACCCACGAGATATTGGAAAGAGGTAGGAATGTGTCCTACATTATTTCTGTGACCAGTCACAGGGATGCGTTACCCCACAGAACGTTGGAAAGGGTTGGTAAAGTGACCTTCATTATTTCTGTGACCAGTCATAGGGATGCATTTGCCCCACAAGTCGATAAAAAAGGGTGAGGATGTGACCTACATTATTTCTGCGACCAGTCACAGGAATGTCTCACCCCACGAGACGTAGGAAAGGAGTAGGGATGTGACCTACATTATTTCTGTGACCAGCCACAGGGATGCCTTCTCTCATAAGACGTTAAAAGAGATGGAGATGTGACATACATCATTTGTGTGATCAGTCACAGGGGTGCCTTCCCCCCAATAAACGTTGGAAAGGGGTAAAAATGTAATCTACATTATTTCTGTGACCAGTCACATGTATACATTTCCTCATAAGACATTAGAAAGAGGTAGGGATGTGCCCTTCATTATTTCTGTGACCAGTCACAGGGATGCCCCCCCACGAGATGTTGGAGAGGGGTAGAGATGTAACCTTCATTATTCCAAAATGCCTTTTGAAGTTTATCGTATTCTAACAAATACCTCTATTTATTCCGAAATAAACGATTAAAGCGTGCTCTAGAACAGTGCATTAAACGCCACTCGCCATAGGGATCATTTTGTACCTATATTCACATATTAGATGATCCTTATGACAAATAGCACATAATGCATTTTTGTAGAACACGCTTCAATTTTCTATAACAATTATTTATAATGGAATAAATCATCTTCTTTCTACAGAATCGATTATCTATCACTTGACAAGAAAACCTAAGTATCATACTTGATCATACAATACAAATTCGTAATTGCTTTAGAAAACTTAAGCTAATAAGGTTGTTAGCGATAAGAGATATTTATTGTCATTAAAATGGCCTTAACCATTTAGAATGCAGTTACATACAGTTAACTACGTCAGAAGAAACAAGTTTGTAGGGTCAAAAATATTAAAATAGTGCATTTGTTAATTAAGATTGTTTGACAAATTATCAATTTTTATCGGGTGATCAAATATGATACTCAGCTACTCTTTTCGTCTATAAATTGTTTAAATTCAGATCTAAGCAAGTGACGAATTGCTGCCAATCCCTACGAAATCATTTTCACTCACTTTTTTTTTGTTCATGACTAGAAGATTCTTGAAAATTGTTTAAATCCGATAAGAATCTTTTTCTGTAATAAAAATTTCCACGGACGTTCATTTTGTCCAACTGACCCC
>JAUMHM010000050.1:9997504-10033726 GCA_032362435.1 Melikaiella ostensackeni | reverse complement strand
CGGTCATTTTGTCCAACTGACCCCCCCCCCCCCCCCAACCTCGAGACTAAAATGCCTGACAGCCCCTTCGGTATGCTTAAAATACCCTGTTTCAAAAACCATTAAAAAAAATTATCGCTACAGGTAGTTTTCCTCACCGTTACCGACAATTTTTTATTGGTACCGACGGTGTATACACCTCGTTATTTGAAAGGTATTAGTTTATCGTCTTAGGTAAAATAAAAGTATGATTTAAGACCAATTGAAGAAAGAGTTATGCGAATATCGTGAAATGGTAACTTGCAAATGTTGCATACAATATGGTGTAACATTTTATATGCTCAACATTCAATTTTTATAATTTTATCATTGCATTGTTACAATTGAATATGATTTAAAATAAACCAGTATAAAATTTTTGCAACGTTTTTTTTCTAAATATGGCTAAAAAGCATTATAGTATAATTTTCTACGACCAATTACAACTTCAGAAAAATAGGTTCAAGTTTCACCCTCATGATAATGAAGTTAATATCGAAAATTAATTCTTCGTAATTATACATGAATTTCCGGGTTCACGGCGCTTTCTTGGAAATTATTCTGTAATGAGAAAGTAAAGAGAGATGAGATATATTATATATTTCATGGAATAATTTATGACGAAGGAAAAAATTAATACTATATTTCTCTTTTTCGAATCAGATTTCAAACATGAGATGACTAAAAAAATTTATCTTGATAATTAATGAATAATAAGGCATAAGATTATAAAAAATAAAACATTGTTCGCATAGTAATGACCAATTAGCAACGATACTATTTATATAATTTACGTGTTAGTGTATTTTTCTCCTACCTTATATTAATTCTATTACCATCTGATTTATTATTCTGGTGACATTTAGAATCTGACATATCACTCGCTTCTCTTCCTTATGAATAAAATGATGAAGTTATCAGTAAATGCGATCAGCGAGAAATTATTCAGAGCTCCATCTAAAGAGCAGCTATCTCAGGAAATATGTACACTGCTGTTATTAACATTTACTCTACATTTAGAATATTTTGAACGATTTTATTTTAAATCAATCCAAAGTAAGTCATTCCAATTAACAACTTACAATTAATTATTCATAATTTCACAAAACCAATTTTCAGCTTTTAATGCTTTAAATTCTGCAGCAATCATCCTTAGTACTGGCCTTTCAACAGTGTACGAACTTACACCAGTAAAGTAGGTCGGATAAAAACCAAAGTAAAAGTTATAATTAGGGAATTTGTAAATAAGTTTTGGACTCACTCTCTAATTGTGAAACAGAAACCACTCTGTATTATTTTTAAGTAACTGTAGTATACTCTTATACAGTTTCTCATCAGCTTTTGTATTTCATACAATAAAAAAATGTATGCTTCATCAAAGCAAATACTCTAACCCGCGGATTGTTTGAAAATTTGCATTAAAAGTGATATTGCAGAGTTGATATTATTTTTTGAAAGCTTCTCAATCAATTTCAAAAGCTCCTTAACATCTTATTCTGCAAGGCAAAATGAAGATAAAAAATTTCAAATTCAAGTACCTCTTGAGCTTTTGATATACTTAATTGTAAAACGAAAATTTCTCATGCTATTCCAGACTGATTCTGTGAAGCAGGCCGAATTTATTGCCACTCTAGATTGTAAATAAACCAGTACTTGTCAAATTCGTGCTAGTTTACATAAATTCATGTAAATTTATATTAAAACATGCATTCATAGATTCCACTATGAACAAGAAGTTAATCTGCTGAAATAGACATACTAATTTCACCTTTCAAATTTTCCAGTAAGGAGCTATGATTAGCATATGAACGATTATGAATAAAATTAACTCATGCAACCATCATTTCCGCAATGAAGTCTCCGTGATATTAATTGAGAATCAAAACAAAAATTTCTTTCATAAGATTTCAATGATATGCAATTCGGGTTAGTGAGAATTTCAAGAATATAAGGTTTACAATGCTGATGATAATTTAGCTCAATAGATGCTATGATAATTGTAATAACTACAACACAAATAATAATTTCCTCTCTATTATTCATTTTTATTGGTTTGCTTATAAGTAGTTACTGAATACAGGTATTACAGTCCGTCACCTTGTTTACCTAATCTCCCTTTCCCCCTTCACCCCCCTTAAATTTGACAAATCCCCTAAAACACCTAAAATCGATAATTTTGATCCAATTTTCCTTTTTTACATAGTTTCGATTTATTTTTCAAGAATCATAAACAGAAATTCGAGATATTAGAAAACAAGACGCTTTGAAAGAGATTCTTTTGGACGATATTAATTTAAAGTATTTCATAAACGATTTGTTTGCTAATTTTGGTTTAAAAAGGGCCCTGAATGTTCCAAATTCTGGACTACGCTCCTTTTGTATGCTGGACCCCTTCCACTCACAAGAAGAGGCAAAAAAAAACGTTTCTTTATAAAACTTAATGTGGGTGCTATGTTAAATTCAATTTAACACGCTTTGAATTCCTAATATTTCAAGTAAAAATCTTGCATTTTCAACAAAATACATGAATTTTCAATCAAATAGTTGAGTTTTGAACTAAACTCGATAAATGTTCAACCTAAATGGAATAGTCAGAATTTTCATTTCAAAAAATTAGTTTTCAAGCGAAAAAAAAACAAGAATTTTTCAACAAAAGAGTTGAATTTTCAAACAAAGAGATAAATCTCCAACCAAAAATGGTAATTTTTAACAAAGTAGTACAATTTTGAACCAAATGGTTGAATTTTCAAGAAAATAATTCAATCCTTAATCAGAATAGATTAATTTTCAACCAAGTAGTTTCATTTTCAAGCCACTAAGCCGAATTTTCTACAAAACAGTTGAATTTTGACACGAAAAATATGAATTTCCAAAGAAAAGTTAATTTTTGATGAAAAAGTAGAACTTTCTAACAAAAATAGTTGAATTTTCGTCTCAAAAATACAAATTTTTATCCAAAAAGGCTGACTTTCTAAGAATATTGTTGAGTTTTTAATAGAATAATTAAATTTCTAATTAAAAAATATGAATTCTCAACCAAACAGTTGCATTTTCAACCAAAAAGGAAGACATTTCTACCAAAGGAGATGAATTTTCAAACCGAGAAGACGAATTTTTGACAAAATAGTTGAATCTTCTACCAAAATAGATTAATTTTCAACAAAGAAATTAAATTTGTAATTAAAAAAGATCAATTATCCCAGAAATGATGAATTCTAAATGACTATTGTAATACTTGATATTTCAACCAAAAGAGATTTTAATTTTCGACATAATAGTGGAGTTTGAAACCCAATAGATGAATTTTCAATCAAAAAAGACGAAATCCCAATGAAAAATGCACGGCCGGCCATACGAATAGACACTTCGTTTTTTTTGTGGATTCGAACAAATTTAGTGGGGGGGGGAGAGTATGAAGATCCAAAGAAAAGATTTTCAATTTATTTTTGATCACCCCACTGTGTATAGGATTTAGGATTAAATACAGAAATCCGTATACTAAAAAATAAATTTGAATGAAATTTCCTCATTCCGAAGAAATTGTATTAACTAAACCAAAAATATAAAATTATTGAAGCAAATTTATTATTTTCGTGTCAGTGAAATATTAATTAGGTGGAAGAACGTTGTTATCGTTTGAAAGAAATAAGAGATTTGTGTTTAAAAACTAGGTAGTTGATATAATCAAATATGATTTTAAATGAAGGAAATATTTCCTACAAACAAATTAATGTCTATCAAATTAAGTGAAAGAAGCTATTCTGATTGGAAGATGTGATTCTTTGCTTCAAAGAAGCGTACCCTAAATTTTAATAAATCTTTCTTAGAAGAAATAAATGGATTCCTAATAGAATTGAATATTTCTTTGGTCGTAAAATGCAACATATTGTTCAAAATAAGAATTGAACAAAGTTGAAAAAATGTAAATTGATTTGAAGGACCAAATGCTTGACTCAAACAAGTGACAGATTTATCTGAAGAATTTATTGAAATAATAGTAGCTTAGGATCAATCAAATATTTCATTGGACCAAGAAAACTACCACAATTGTTTGAAAAATTTGAATATTTGAAGCACAAACATGTGAATATACCATCTGTTCAAAACTATTATCCAATTTAATGATGATTATATAATTTATAACCTCATTGTAATAATAATATTTTTCACGAGGTAAATCAAAAATTTCAAAACATAAGTAGTATCACATGACAATCACTAAGATAGATCACATCTACTTTTCCTTATAACTATGGGGAAAATTTTCAGCTAATTTATTTCCTTTGGAATTAATTTCTATTGTGAGATAATATGCTCGGTTCCTCCAGTGGAATTTGTCCTGAACTACTGACTACTGAAAGAATGATTTATTTAGAATGATCGATTTCTCTTTCATGAACTAAATGAATGTTTCTTCCAACGGATATAATGAACATTTCATTCAAAAAATTGTGTTTTCACTAAAATAAATATATTATTGAAACAAATGTTCTAAAATGTCAAAATAAAAAAATACATCTTTTAACGAAATTCATATGTATTCATTTTAATAAAGCATTTCCCTTGTTCGAACAAATATTTGTTTAAATTAATGAATTGCAGATTCCTCATTCAATATCCACTTCTTTTGATAAAATTGATCTATATTTAATTTTAAGAAAATTGATTATATAATTATTCATTCGCGAAAACCCTGTCAACTCTTAGCATCTGATAAATATATTTTTCAATTCTGCGAATAATTATTTATCTGGAAAAAATGCCTTTTTTACTCAAAGAAACTAAACTACTCAACCCATATATGGATAAACTGCTTAAATAAAATGAGTATTTATCATTCTATAGAATCGAATTCATTAAAATAAGGAAATATTTCTGAGGGTGTTGAAAAGAGATTCGAAGGTACCAGGTTCTTGGCTTTCAAAAAATCATTTCATTGACTTAATAACTTTTACATTTATTGAAAAGAAATATTTCTTTCTGCTTAAGAAATATCACCAAAGGAATGATTTCTTTAAATTAAGGCATGACCCTTTTGCCCCTACACAATATTTACTCAACTGAAGTTAACAAATCCTTGGTACAAAGAGAAAAGAACCAAAACACTCGTTTCTTTAGATCAAGTAAATTTTTTTTCCAATATAGACGAGACAGTCCAGATAGTGTAATAAATAATTAAATAGGGTGAGTCCAGGGATTTTTATTTCGCATCACAGATACCGAAATGGTTGACTCACTCGTTTTTCCAGAGTTCAGACAATGGCGAAATTAATACTTAGGAGGAGAGTGAACCTCAGGATCGTAATTCATCATGATGATTAAAGACGAGTGGGTAGTGAATTGCACAGACCTGCAGAGTCATAAATTCCATACTCTGTAAGACATCGTGCAAGCAACCTTAACGTAATATATAAGTGCTGACAATCAGAATAACGCCAAAGATGTTGCATATTGCGCCATTTAATCGCCTCACTCCACCATTCACAAATTCAATGTCGATATTTCGATATAAATTAATAGTTGAGACTAATTAGCTCCTTTGAAAACTACAGTAGCCAATAGCCAGGAGATCCTTCTTTAGATAGACTTCCGATGGATGAAATAATGATGAGAATTCCAAGATAAAATAATATAATCAATCGAGCAATTCAGAGATTTCTTGGATAAAGAGGTGAATGTAATCAATCTCTATTATTCTTTCAGATGAATAGGCGTAAAGCACGTCACGTAATGCATAAAATAATATTTGATTATCAATAATATCTCTTACACTTCTTGCAATCAATTAATTTCTGCTCTATAGGAAACAAAGTTCTCTCCTTATAGAGTATTGTTTTATATTCTAACTATTTGAAGGATATCTTCTATCGTAATCTATATTTTCTTTTTTTTCAAATTAAAAAAAAACATAAACTCAAATTCATCTTGTGCAACTGAAATTGCACGAAAAGCCCAAAAACGAGAAAAGTATGTTTCCAAAAATCAGTGTGGGCTCATTAGAGATTTGGAAACATGCTTTTCTCGTTTGAGGGCTTTTCGTGCAATTTCAGTTGCACAAGATAACTTTGTTTGAATTTATACTTTTTCAATTTTTTTTTTCAAATTTAATAAACAGAGACATAAAGCTTTGCTTTGCTTCTTTTCCATTAAGGTCCGGTTCTTGGTCAACTCTACATATATTTCATCCTTTTTCCAATAGCGACTTCCATTTTTATTCTTCTAATCCTGCTTTACTTTATCCATTCATGCTTGAATCAATTTTCTATTTATCTATTTCTGTCTTTCTTTGTCCTAATCTATTCCAAACTTATCTCATTTTATCTATTTATGTACAGTAATCCATTCTAATCATATTTGAATCTATCCGTCACTTAATATACAATTTACAATTGATTTTAAATGTTATCTTACACTAATAATTTTTATCCGATTATATTATACTCCTATATTTCATTCTGCCACTTCATATAATGATTTATTCTTATCGTATTTAATTCTATCAATTTTTGCGTCATAAACGTTTGGATCCAACTTCATTATGTTAACTTTTTCGTGGATTACATTTGATACCATTATACTCCTCTATTTTATGATTAAAATAAACTAACGTTCAATCTGAATTCCACATGAATCGGTCATGGTTGATTTTGGGAAAAGTTTTTCACTTTTTTTTTATTTAATAAGAAAAATGAAAGAAAATTTTTTTTTTCAGGAGAAGACCGGTTTCTAAAAAATACTTGGATTCAATCTAACATACCTAGAATCGATGAAGCAACTATCGAGAAAAGCTGTCTAATAGCTTAGGAATTGTTTAAAAATTTATTGAATTTGTTATAAACAATAAGTGAGTGAAAGTGGATTCATGGGGATTGGCAGTGATTCGTGAATTGATTGACACTAAATTTGAACAATTTATAGACAAAAACCGTTTTTTAATTGAATTCATGAAATATAGTAAATGAATTTTTATTTTATAAACAATTATCCATAGCAAGTAGTTATTTTGGAATAAATTAAGTTTTTTCTATTGAATCGAGCAAAAATCATTCGAAAATGTCACAACATTTTCAGATTTATTCATCCAATAACAACTTATGATTGTTCAAACAAATTTAATGAACAAATGCACTGTCTAGCTATTTTTAGAGGCAAAAACTTGGTTTTTTCAACTTAATAAAGTGTGAATAACTGATTTTTAAACTTTAAGGGAGCTCTTACGTGACAATCAACAATTTTCATTGTTAACAACAATTGTTTCAACAAACTTTTATCAACCTAGGCATTTTCTAAGAAGAAAATTGCGTTGCTTTGAGGTATTAGCGAACTGTTATTTATTAATGGCTCTGTGCTTTCGGTCGATAACAATTGATAATTTTTTAAACAAAATTAATTAACAAATGCATTTTTCGGCTATTTTTGTAGGTAGTCACTTGGTTTTTTTAACATAATCAATTGTTAATTACTAATTTTTTCACTTTTTTTATAAAACTCGATAACGATACACTATTGTTATTATCGTTAATAATTTTATAAAACATTTTTCGTCCCCTCATACATTTTTAAACAAAAACTTCCATTTTTCTTGTGAAATATATAGACAATTACTTAGACATAACTTCTTGCTGTCATTCGATAACAAACGATGATTTAAAATAAAATGATTAGATTTCGTGCTAGTACCTACTATTAATGACAATAACAATTGTAGGTCGTTATCGAGGTCTCCAAAAAAAGTTTGAAAATTAGTTATTAAGAGTTGGTTGCGATAAAAAAACCAAGTTTTTGCCTTTAGAAATATCCGAAAAATGAATTTGTTAATTAATTTTGTTTGAACAATTTTCAATTGTTATCGATCGACGGCACAGAGTCATTACTGAATAACAGTCTGCTAATACCCCAAAGAAACGAAATTTTGTTCTTAAAAAATGCCTAAGATGATTAATACATGTTTAAAAAGTTGTTGTTAGCAATGAACATTGTTGATTGTTATATAAGTTCCCTAAAAGCTTACAAACTAGTTATTTACACTTCATTACATTGAAAAACCCCAAGCTTTTACCTCTAAGAATAGCCAGAAAGTGCATTTGTTAATTAAATTCGTTTAAACAATCATCAGTTGTTATCGGATGAATGAACTTAATACTTTTGTGACATTTGCGTATAATTTTTTACCGATTCAATAGAAAAAACTTGATTTATTCCAACATAACTACCTGCTTAGGATAATTGTTTATAAAATTTGTTTATAAAATAACAATTTATTTATTATATTTCATGCATTCAATTAAGAAATGGTTTTTGTCGATGCATTGTTCAAATTTAGTGCAAATCAATTCACGAATCACTGCCGATCCCCATGAATCGATTTTCACTCACTTATTTGTTTATAACAAATTGAATAAATTTTTGGCTTTGACTAGCGTTGCTGAACTTTCCGTAAGACTAATCCGGTCAAGTATAGCGCTAGGGCTAGAGTTACGGAAAATTCTGTAACTTTAGCCCTGAACGAGCTGGGAAGGGGTTGATCTTCCGGGAAATTCCGTAACGGTAGACAGTACGTAAATTTTCTAACAATTTCTAAGCTATTAGACAACTTTCCTGTATAGATTCTTTATTGATTCTAGGTATTTTGGATTGAAGCCAAGTATTTTTCGAAAACCGGCACTCTTCTAAAAAAATTTTTATTTCCATTTTTGTTATTCAATAAAAAAAAACTTTTCCAAAATCGGCTTCGACCAATTTCTGCGGAATTCCATTAGCTTCAATTTGAGAAAAAAAAAGTGGAAATCGGATCACACAAACCGCTTCTGAATATCAATTCGTCCAGACACATTTTTTTTTGTCTCACTGTGCGGTGGTTCAGGCGATAGCACGTCAGGCTTCCGAGTAGGAGGAACTGGGGTTCGACCCCTGTGCCGGTACCAATGAAAATTTTTCTATAACTATACTTCTACCAGGGCTTTGATGGTTCGGAACTAACCGTAAAGTGTAGGTCCCCTTGGAAGAGGCTGGTGACATCCCAGGTAAGAGGCTCCATATCGAGGGGACTCTGCTTGGGGGTCACTAGCCGATTTACAGAAACTCGGAAAAGAGTTAGCTATCACCTTGCGAAGAAGGCTTCATGTCGGGAAGGGAAATTTTTTTAATTCTAAGCGTAAAGAACACTTTTGAACAGCCGATCTAGCTCAAAACCTTACCAGACTCAGCCAATCGGAACTATAATTCGTCCAAATTTGATGATTAAAGCTCTTTTACTTTTCGAGATATAGTGAACAGAAAAAAATTACACACGCACACATACGGACTTTTTAAAAAAATTGTATCTTTGAGTTCCTGGGGTCGAATTACTATATATCAGAATATATCAAAAAACATCACGTGTGCTCTAAACTACGACCCAAGACAGATTTATGTGTAAACATCTTCGGTAAAAGTTAACTGGAATTGAAATCATACATAATGCAGAAGAAAAAAAAATTACTTTCACTTTTCCATACGCATATCAATATATAGAAGAATACTGTACGAAGTCAAAAAAATTAGTCAAAATATACAATATATAAAAAAAATATAAAATATATATAATCACTTTTCCATACACATATCAATATGTAGAAGAATACTGCACGAAGTCGAAAGAATAACTGAAGGGTTCCTTTGAGTGGGTGAAGAGAAGCAAGACACACGACACAACGCGTGTGTCAGAGCCTTGAAGGTCTCTCCACAATAGGACTTTATAAGTCGACATAGTGTCGATACAGTGCGCATCACGTTGATGCTGCATCGACGTTGTGGAGACATCTTGCATTACACTTTCGTGCCGAGGTTTCACTCGACTCAGGCACGACTCACCATATCGAGGTCAAAGATGTTTACACATCAAAAGTAGATTTGAAAGTTTACGTCATTAAAAACCTCCCTCTATGGGTACCAAAGAATGCGTCAGAATTTTTTTTGGATGAAAGTAGTAAAAAGGCCCATTCCATTTATCTTTAAACTTAAGTAAGTCCTAATATGGTTTAAGTCCTAATGAAATCAAATGGATATTACTCTTCAAATGAACATAGAATTACAAGAAAAATTGTAGCCTCTTCGACCCTCTAATGGAAACAAAACGCAAAACGCCAAATACTATAGAATGGGGTAAAGTCGTTCATGTAGGGTTGACAGCCTCAATGATTTTTTAATCAACTCAATGACCCAAGAGAGGATATCCTAAGATCCTTGAAAACTCACCCTTATATACTGACAACGATCTGAATTCACTCTGAGAGGTTTTAGAAGTATTTGTTCATTCTCCACGAAGAAAGGTCGGGAAATTTCTACGGTAACAACAATGGTTGGCCACACTGATTTTGTAATCAACTTATTGACCCAAGGAATAATGTTCTTATATCCTCATAAAGCCACCCTCGCAGCAACAATGATCTGAGTTTAGCCTAAGAGGTGTTGAAATTTTTTTTCTCTCTCGTACTTAGAAAGATCGAAGAATATCTGCAGTAACCAAAGTGGTTGGTCCTGCAGATTTTTCGATCAACTGAATGACCAATGGGATGATGCTCTCAGATCTTCAGGAAACCATCCTTGCAGTGACACCGATCTGAATGTACTTTGCGTGGTATTAGAAATTGTTGTTCGTACTCTACTTAAAATGGTCGAAAATTGCCGCAGAAATAAAAGTTTTTGGCTTCACTGGTGGTGGTTTCTTGAAGATGTTAACATATCATCTCTTGCTACATTAAGTTTATTAAAAATTAGTGCGACTAACAACTTTCATCGCTGTGGATATTCTCCGATCTTTCCTAGTAGGGCGTGAAGAAAAATATCCAGCACCTCCCTAAATTGATACAGACCAATGTCGCTACGCTGGTGATTTCTCGAGGTGGTTAGAATATCATCGCTTGTGCATTCAGTTGAAAAAAAAATCAGTGGGGCCGACCACTTTGACTACCGTAAAAAAATATTGATCTGTCTCAGTAGGGGAGCAACAAATATTTCTATCACCACTTTGATTAAATTCAGATTGGTGTAACTGCGAGGGTGATTTCCCAGGGATGCTTGGACATCATCTTTTGAGTTACTGGGTTGATTAAAAAATCACAGAGTCCAAATACATCGATTTATGTAGAAATTCTTCCATTACAGTAAGAAAGGCATGGAAAGAATTTCTAATGCTCCTGAAGCTAATTACAATAGGAGTTTTACTTAATGTAAATTTAGCTTCCCGAAATCTCGAAAATTTTCATGTACTTTTTCTTGTTGAAGACTTGAACATTTTGGGTAACATTTTTCTCCACAGCAGGATTTAATAGGTTTGAAAGATCTCTTTGGGATTACAATATCTTAAACACCGTCTTTTTTAGTTTGAGACTTTGCAATGTATACTTTTCCCTAAAATAATAATAAAGAATGCTATTAACTTCTCCATTAACAAATAATAATAATTACTTTGAGCTATCCACGAATAATTCAAGAAAAGAATTATTCAAGATATCAAGAATTAAAGATAGTCCTAAAATATTACATTTATAAAAAACGTTTACTTAAAACCTTTATTAACGGTTTAGAATAGTACCTTATTTTTGGAACATTTTTTTCTATTTTTAATCCATAATTCTTCATGCCTATTCTTTTTTCTACCTCGATTCATTTTCAGATTCTTTCTTAAATTAATAGGGTATTAACTAAAGTGAACCTATTTCAATAATAATACTTTTGTAGCCATTCTAAAAAAAATCCATTCACTGGTTCCTTACTCTATTTATAGAATATTTTAGGCAAGAATTACAAACGATTGCTATTATTCGTTTTGGTATCCGACTTGACCTTCATATCGTCCTCTGCAACACATTCGTAGCCCAGGAGGCACGTGCATCGGGCAGCGTTAAGATTGACGCTTACAATTTAAAACATTCATAATTTTTGAACCGTTAATCTGATTCAGCTAAACTTTTCCAGGAAACTTCTTTGAACCTTTATCAACAACTTCTTTGCTAAAATTTTGCCGTTGCTTGAAATTCGCTCGATAAACCAAGCACTTGAAGGTTGAAATTCATGATTTTTGCAAAGTCTAAGAAAAAAATTGACTTATGAAAAAAAAATTGACTTAAAAATTGAAATATTTACGTTTTTCTTGCTTAAATAGTCTGAGAAGACTTAAACACGCAATTTAGTATTAATAAAATCGGAAAATTCGGAGAATTGGCTAAGATAGCGCGAGTGGACGTGAAAAAAGATTGCAATTTTTTGTATTCTAAAAATCTTCTTTTTACCAATTACTTCAAAAACTACGAAACCTATAAGTTTTTGTGAAGAGTAAAAAGATGAACCTTGAAATTCTCTATGAGCATCAGTCCTTCAAATGCAAATTCGAACTATTTTCAGAAGTAATTTTCAGGATGATACTTGTCAGGCTGAATTCACGCGTATCCTCTTTTGATCGGGAGTGGTTCAATTGAAAATTATTAACTCGAACGTAAAAAAGAAGGAATTTTATTATGTTGAGAGAATATATTCTCTTTATATTCAACATAATTGAATAATTCTCTCGAACCTGTTCTCAAATTTTTAGATAATAATTTGCTTAATTTCATTTTTCTTGACCAGGTCTAAATAAATTTTATGTTATTTTCTCAATCTACATAGTCGTTTTTAGAAGAACGATTTAGATATTATTCAAATTTCTATAGAGTCACGAGAACAACTGTATGAGTGAGATTCATCGGCGCCGGCTAGTGTAAACCAACTGAAATAATGAGCATCGCTCGTGTTGAACGCAACGGTGTAGAAAGGCAGTTATGGTATCAAGAGTAGATACGAACTCAGCTGCACTCTATAGTGTGTATTGCGTTTATAAGGTTAGACTTGATGAGTTCTTTACTGGCAGGTCAGATAATATGGATGCGAAGATCATGTCGCGTTACTAAACTTTATGTGGAAATGCTTCGTTTCTTAGATCGATAAATTACCAACATATAAATGCATGTGGAAAAGTGCACTCTTTAACTTTTAAGATAAAACCATTGCAAGTAGCTCTATCATCAGTAGATATAAAACGCGAAAGTTGATTATTAGTTGTATTGAGCAATGAGATTCAATGCTTTGAAATTAAAAAAAAAAGAGATAAATAAAGATAAAAATGTTATCTTATTTTTAAAAACTATATATTAGACTTAAGATGGTTACAGCTCAATATGTCGAAGGCACTTTTTGAGTTGGATATTTTTACCAAACCGAATATTTTGCACAGGACTGTCCCGGTTCATATCATCAGTCACGGACGCATTCTTGTAATGCAATCAAGTGATCAGATGAGAGTGATATGCATAATGTAGCATATTGGGCAATTTGGTATAATTTTTACTCCATAAATAAATAGACCATTTTCTTCATCAGTCAGATGCTGAAGTTCAGCAGTCAGGTGAGATCAGTGGCGTAACTACTGTACAGCGAAACCCCGCATTGCGGGTGGAGGGGGTGGGGGGCTCATGTTACGAGGGGCCTCTTAGGCTAAGCAACAAAAATCTATTCAAGGGATCATTCATCAATTACGTAAGACGATTTGGGGTGAGTGAGGCAGGGGGTTCGCTAAAATCTCACTGTTTCTTATGAGGGGCGGGGGGATTGGAAGATCTTATGTAAGAAAAATTGGTACTAAAAAGAAAATTAAACCCAAAGATATTACAATTCAGAGGAAAGTCCGGCAGAAATTGGATCTGTTTGACCAAATGTGAATCTTCTCTTGAAGAAAATGCGTAATTTATCGCGTTATAAGTTTTTTAAGATTGTTGAAAAATTTAACTTAAAACGCTTGAAATCTCTTAAATTTCAGGTAAAAGTATTGCATTTCCAAAAAAATAGATGAATTTTCAACTAAAGAGATGAATATCCAACATAGAAGATGAATTTTCTACCTAAAAGAAATATTTTCAACTAAAGAGTTAAATTTTCAACCAAGAAAGATTTTTTAGTTAATGAAGAAAAAAAATTTTCTTCAAAATGTTAAACTTTCAAGCCAAAAAGACAAATTTTCTACAAAACAGTTGCATTTGCAAACCGAAAATATGAATGTTCCATCTGGAAGATTAATTTTCTGCCAAAAGAGACCAATTTTCAATCGAGAAGAATTATTTTTGACTCAAAAAGACGGATTACCCATAAAATACAACAATTTTTAACCAAATAGAGTTGAACATTCCGCTAGAAAATATGAATTTTCAACCATAAATGAAATGGTTACATTTTCAGTTCAAGAAATTAATTTTCAACTAGAGAGGAAATAATGAGCTATAAAATAGTTGAATTTTTGAAGTAAAACATGAATTTCTAAATCAAAAAGACGAATTTTTAACCAATAAGTTGAATTTTTAACCAAAAAAGGTTTTTTAGTCAGTAAAGTAAAAAAATTCATTAAAAAATGTTAAACTTTGTGGCCAAAAGGATGAATTTTCTACGAAACAGATGAATTTTTATCCAAAGAAGAATGACTTTCTACCATAATCGTTGAATTTACAACAAAATAATTAAACTTTCATCCAAATAGTAGAATTTTCAACTAAAAAAGAAATTTTCATCAAAAAATGGAATAGTAATATTTCCAGTTGAAAAATTAATTTTCAAGTAAAAAGAAAATAACTCTCCGAAATAGTTAAATTTTCAACCGAAAAGATGAATTTTCAACAAAATACCCAGTGGGCAAGGAAATGGAGGACGTCGTTACGACCTCCTTACGACATTTTTACGACGTCGCAAAGACGTCCTATGTCCATGTCGTACAGATATCTTTAAGACATTTTTGAAACATTTTAATGTAGCAAAGATGTTTTTACGTCATATTTACGACACGGGCGTACGACGTCTTTGCGATGTCGTGAAGATGTCATAAACTTGTCGTAAAGACGTCCTGTAATTTTTGCCCACTTCTTTATCTTTAACTGAAAAAGATTAATTATTGATAAAAAAGGACGACTTTTTAGCAAAATAATTCAATTTCAACCAAGAAAATTAATTTTCTACCAAAAAGGCGAATTTTCAATAAAATATATGAATTTTCAAATAAAAAGATTAATTTTCTACCAAAAAAACGAATTTTCAACAAAATACATAAACTAGTTGAATATTTGAAATTACAAATATCGGAATTTTCAGTTCCAAAAGATACGATTTCAACAAAAAAGAAACGAATTTTCAACCAAATAGTTCAACTTGCAACTAAAGGAATAAATTTTCAAATTAATTGATGAATTTTCATGAAAAAAAGATGAAGTTTCAGCAAAATACTTGAATCCATATCTGAAACATATTAACTTACAACCAAGCAGTTGCATTTTCAATTATGCAGATTAATTTGTTACGAGAAAGAATAAATTTTCAACAAAACATATCAATTTTCAACCACATCGTTGAGTTTTCAACCAAGAAGATTATATTTCTACCAAAAAGACGAATTTCCACTCAAAGAAATAAACTTTCAACTAAAATGATGAATCTTCGACCAAAAACAAAAATTTTCAACAAAGTAGTTCAACTTTCAACCAAGTTCTTAAATTTCCAACCAAATAAATGAATTCACAACGAAAAACGTAGTAGTTGATGTTTCAAATAAAGACTATTTGAATATTAAACAAAAAACAGTTAAATTCAACCAAAAAAGACGAGTTTTCGACAAAATAGTTGAATCCTCAAACGGAAACTGATTAATTTTTTACCAAACATTTGCATTTTTATCCAAAAAGGATGAAATTTCTACCTGAAGAGATGAATTCTCAAACTAGAATATATAATTATGTTATACGTTTATTAATTAACAGAATTTATATGTATGCTTGTTCCCTAAGCTTGTGACATATTAGTAAGATTTTGAGAAGGGGGGGCGGCGAAGCAAATCTTATGGCATCTTGCATGGGGGGGGGGGGGGGTTGAAAAATTCATGAGAACACCTTACGTAATTTGTGGATAATACTTGAGTTTTTATTTCTTAATTTATTGGGAAATTTTCTTCACTACTAAGTAATTTATGACTCGGTCTCTTTTTTAGATAGGACAATGCTTTGTATTATATGAACAGCGCTTTTTTTCAAGGGGCCCCCTGAATATTTTTGCGGGGGGGGGCATCCTCATTCCTAGTTACGCCACTGGGTGCGATTCTGCTCCGGCGACAAGCCTCAAACTAAATCCGCTAACCATAAGCTTTACTGGAATTCTTGAACAATCCTTATGATCAGAAGCTGATTTTAATCTTCGAATGATTCGCTACGTCTTTAGAAATCTATGCGGTTCCTTTTTTATTACCATTGTTACCGCCCTCGAAGAGTTATCATAAAGAAGAATGCAACAGAGAGCTATAAGTAAAACTAATTCATTTTTGTCAAATGATGAAAAGTAAATTAGCAGACGAAAGAAGTCGTCCTCTATTCTTGAGCGAATTCCTTAGTAACTGGATCAATGATCAATAATGAAATGAACAAAAGGAAGGAAAACAAGGAGTTACTCTGATGATGCTCTGCATTGTAAAATTAAATAATAACTACGAGTATTCCTCCATGTCAAGAGTGGTAATATGTACCCTCATTCCACAGAATGCAATAGCAAAATTACGAGAAGACTTGTCGATCGATTTGCCGTGAGGTAACGTAATCGTATCGCTAACGATTTTTGAGGTCATCACGCTATAAATCACAACATTGTCAGGAATTACTTTCGCGGTAAAATCTTTACTGATACAATGACGGCTCCGTGAACTGAATATAGTTTCAACATCGAGTGAAAAAAAAGAAGACTTAATAGACGTGTTCTTCTACTTCTACGCAACCAGTGCCTACAAAGAGGAAACACTTGGTATAAAATTTACGGTATTTTCCTATTCTCCATGTATTGTCAATAAGAAATTCACGAAAGTAAATATGTAATCAGAAATTAATTCCTATTGGAGATTTTCTAGACGGCTGGTTATTATGAAGAGAATTATGCTATTTCTCAAATTTTATATTTCGAGGGAACAAAATATTCTTCTTTTATCTTCATCTTAATTATCTAGTGTCAATTTTAACAAAAATTAATAAGGAAAAAAGCTTTTTCTAATACAATGCAGGGTCATATGACCTTATATTGCAGCATTTTTGTTGCAATCGCATATTTACAAAGTACTAATGAGGCTACAGAACATTAACCGCAAAGATTCCGAGGATTTCTCCTGCAAATTCTCCCCGAACATCGAATAGCACGTCGGCGAAAAATTGCTTTCGCTAAATCAAGAAATGGCACTTGGCTAAAGTCGATTCTGAATCGCGAAGAGAAGTCGGCAGCTCTTGCGATAAATCTTTTTACAAAACTTAGTTCGCCACACATTGTGCTAAGAAAAATGATATAACGTATGAGCAGAGCCCTCTAAAGAAATTCTCAGATCCATCAGATGCGCTTATTCCGCTGATCCAGTTAAAAAATATACAGAACCAAGTACTATGTGATAGGGAAAACCAAGTTTTCTGGAACAAATTTCATTTTAAGATGGAAAGACTTTTGAAAATTCTTCAGAATTTATTCTATTCTATAAGGAACATTTAGAACTTCACCCTTTACTGACTTCTAGAATTTCAACTTATACATTTCTAAAAATGGGGAGAGATAGTATACAAAAATATACGGACACACTTTCTAATCGAAACAAACAGTAACAGTAGTTGCACATAATTTTTACGTTAGTAACTGTTAAATAATATTTTTTAAGTACAAAGTATAAGCTTCAATATAAGACTTTTTCGAAAGTACTATTACGTCAGGTTGTTGTGGTATGATTTTAGAAAATTGTCCAAAACACGTCTTTCCGGGGATTCATTTAATTTTTTCAAAATGCTGTTGTGCTAGGCATATTTTGAGGCCAGATTTGGATTGAGCACAAAAAATTACGTAGAAAACCACTCTTACATCTCAATGGGAAAACTAAAGCCTTATTTTCGCCGGCCTGTGTTATCTATTCATGATAACAATAATTATATTTTCTATTGTCGTAACTAACTAAGTTTTCATCAAGTTTACAACAAATAATTTTCTAAATTCTTCTAGCTTTAAAATAAATGTGGGATGTTGAAAATGGAAAAAATCTGCCCTTTTACATGAAACTATCTTCGTAATAAGATAGGAAACATATAAATTGTGTATGTCCGTTTAAAAGAGCCTACTTTCCTGCTTGTCAATAAGGGCCAACTTCAGAAAGAATTCAGCTTGAAGTTGACCCTTATTGACAAGTGACAAAGTGGGCTGTTTTAATATGGACGAACACAATTATTAATCTTCCCTTTCTGAGAAATTGTTCTTAAGGTGTTGGTAATGCGCATGTTTACCCTAATATTTTAATATTGTTTTCTGTCACTTTATTGGAATGTTCAATTGGAATGGGAAAAATTGTACAAAAAACATTCACGATTTCTACTAATCTAGGTATTGAAAGATTTTAGCTGCTTTGCTCACTCAAAATGATTTGAGTTATTATGTCTTCACATTTAAAATCCTTCCCAGGATTTATGTATCTTTCTTTATCTAAAGCAAAAGGTTTAAAGAAGTTCATAGTATCCGAAAAAATTCTCCGCAAAGTTTAGTGTTGTGCAGAACAGAGCCAATAAGCAAGTTCATTCTCAACAGCATTTGAAAATTTCCAAAAGTTTTATAGTTGATGTATAAATATATTTATTACATAGTGATAATAAACAATATAACTCATGTAATTCTGATAAAAATAAATGCCATGCATACGTAATACATACATACATGCATACATACATGCATACATACATACATACATACATACATACCATTTGTTTACTTCAAACAAATATTTTTTCAATTCAAACTTTGGTTGTCACGAGACTACCCCGACATCATATTGGAATTATGATGCGGTGTTATTGTCGCGTCCTCGATAATATATTACCTTGTTATTAAAAATGGATCCTTTTCAATTTAAAAACTGAAACTCATAAAAAATTTGAAACTATATTCTTCAATGTCATTCTTCATATAAAATAAGAACATGCATTTTCAGTTCTACAGATTCTGAATATAAATAGCACTTTTTACAGCTACAGCATGGTATGCAAACTATGAGAGTTCACACTGACTTGTCAGTTCTTTTCTACTTGTTCATACTACAAATTTTTTTGTAGTTCACTCGTTAAGATTCCAGGAGTTTATGTCTAGCATCGTTTCTAATGATTTTTTTATGATTGATCGTTAATGTCACCACATCCACATTAAAAATGCCTGCGTCCCATCCTCATTTTCCCCATTTATGTCCAACGATTATAGACGCGCACATTGCACACATAAATCTGAAGGCTGCAATAAAAGATTTTTAACCAATCTGTGTTGAATTTAAATGCCTTTTACAATCTTTAAGTAAAGTAATGATTCATTTGCTGCAAGTGGACGCGTTAGGAATTCTATCACGAAAAGAGGTCCGCCTATCGCCTCGCGAAATCTTGCCGCTGGAAGGTCAAAGCACTGGCAACGCGATATAAGTCATAAGGTCCTGCATGAAATCGTAGAAATATCAAATTGTTCCCATCGCTTGTGAAGAAATCATCAGAGACCGTATTCATCATCGAACAAAAGCCGTAACGAAACATCCGGTGAATTTAGAACTGATCCCATCTCTCATTATTCCACTAAGAATCGTACCGGTTATGCAATTAAACGCATGACTTCGTTTTCGCCACGCTGTACAAAGATAAAGTGACATCAGACCAAAAAAGATTTCTTCCAATCATGCTATAGTCATATAAATGAAGGTTTTCCCGAAAATTATTTCTTGAAACTGCTCTTTCAATGAAAGCTGTATCACCTAGTTATAGTCACGTTCAGCACATCGGCTCACAAGAAAAAAATCTGTTCAAGTCAATTTACGATTTCGAATAACAATGAGTCCTGAGCCCTAAAAATTTTTTATCGATCGGGCCCAAAATTCAGAACTTTTATTTTCATTATCGGTCCGAAGATTTATCGACCATTTAAATACTAAATTGAAAATTAAATTAGAGAAACTTATATTTATTATTTTCATTGTACGTAGATAAAACTAAATTTTTGCGCCGATGAGAAATATTATCAACTTAACAAAAAAAGGATTGCTTCGTTTATTAATTTAAAGTTAATGAAATACTTACGGGACACGCTTTTAACGTTTTCAAAATGAATGTATCATTAACCAATTCCCAAATAAGACTTTTTTGCTTATATTTCGAGTTGAAGAAAGTTTTGTTTGCTAGTGAGTTTTATATTATTATTTTCATACATAAAACTATACTGAGAAAAATTTTTGAAATCATTTTTGAAGTTTCGATTTATATCGACGAATGGAAGCAGGGAAGCTCATAAGTAGACTCGGGTGCAGTATTATTCGATACATAATATTTGAATAGTACGATCTATAATATGCATATTTACATAATCTACCTTGCATAATCGAAAACGCTTTACTCTCTGTAATTGTATTCTATTCACACTTTTACTTCCAATTTCGTAAATACTTAGAATATGTCTGAATTGTAATGAAGTTGTATAAGACGATGAGAATGAAATGTAGGAAGTACGTAAGATGAGAATCTTTTAATTTTTTAAAGTTCATTTATAATTATGAGACATAATATCATTGCGTAAACAGCAAAGTGTCAAATGAGAATTTCTTTCTGATTTAAGTTTATACTGTGTAATTATTTGAGACCAGAAATTATTCGATAGTGGAAACAGAAATCTAGAGAGTGGAAGTTGGAGCCACCTTAAGCGTGCCATCGCCCTTTGCTTAAACGTTTGAGTACGGTATGGAATGAAATTATACCTCACAATGGCATCGTATTCATGCTCTCTTTACTACCAGCTGCGCTCTACATCCTCTACTGCGCCGAATGGAACACAATAAGACGCATGCAATGAGACTATGAGTTTCGATAAGGTTTCAGAAAAGAATGGATCCCATAAAAAGAATAGCATAAAAATGTATCAAGGACAATTTATTTTCTCTAAAGTCAGCATGCAACTTCTTACGAGCAAGTTTTAGATGTTTCTCGTGGTATCTGTAATAACAAAATCACGTGAATGAAGGACGTTTAACGAAGCAAGTGTATTCAGTTAAAGTGAATGGTGGCGTACCCAGATGTAAACCAAAAAAAGAATGGTTGGAATGTATGAATGAAGCTTCAAACAGAAGAGATATAAGGAGTTATAGAAACACAAGAGCTTGCATAAAAATACGTATGGATGTACAGGAAGCAAAAGTTGTATGCCAGGATGGGGATGTGTGAAGGGCAATTGTTTATAAGAAGGAGAGTGACGCCTGAAACGAAAGATTTTGGATACTGATGGATCCTCGTGAAAAGCTTTGCTTAGTGGATGTGGTTGTGGTGAAAAGTATAGATTTTACTAAGGATTTGTCAGTCAGTTTGCGTGCTAATGTATAAATCGTGATGTATGATGGCTCTATACAGCTCCTCGCCTGGGGTGATTGCTAGATAGATTGATCAGCGACCCGTGTCGGAGCGACGTTGTGAAAAGAGTGTGTCATTTGAATGATTAGCGCGCGATTTATAGATTGATCTAGAACCTAACCTTTCTCCTACACATCCATTACTTACGCATACCATATAAATTTCTTGATCCCCGGTAGTATAACGACTTATGCTTACCCCGAGACGGATTTGGTCTAATGGTGTAATAATAAATGCATGGTTAATACTACATGATAGTATCTTCAAGAGTGTATCTAAGGTGTGCGGTACTGCGACTGTAATCAGATAGACTGGAGATGCTTGGTGGAATGATGAAATCCCTGTGGCTGTCAACGAGAAAAAACAAGCATACTCAAAAAAGTTGAATATTAAAGGTCGAAGCGATGAGAAAAGGACTAGGTTACGAAATGATTATAGGGATAAAAACAAAAAGCAAAGTTGCTTTTAACCGCTTTTTACCGCTTTTTACCGCTTTTAACAAAATGAGAAATTACTTTGGAAATGGACTAGGAAAATGAGAAAAGGAAGTACTGGCACTTAATTAATCAGAATTTAGAATGCTAATGGAGAAATGTTATGGGATTCAAACAATGTGGAAGACTATATGAGCGATTTTTTCAAGAAATCGTATGGAGGTCAAGCTATGGAGCAGAATAACTGTGGAACGGGAAAGGATACGTTAGACAATTCTGTTGTAGGTGGCAAGAGAAGAATCGATATCAACGACATTATATCCGTAATAGAAGAAACTTAAGAATGGTAAGGCTTCTGGTGTGGAAGGTATCACCGCTGAAATGCTTAAGAGTGGTGCTTAGTGATGCTGTTAAGCGATATTTTTCGATACCGAGACGATACTGATATCATTCAAATAAATGCAATTTTTGAATACATTCTTTTACATAGAAAAATGAATGTTTATTTGAAATAAAAGATTTTATTTCAATAAATTTTCCTCATAAACTTTATTTATTGATCAAGAGGCGCATATATATTCCACAACTTCTATTTTGAATAGAAATTTTTTTACCTAAATCTGAAATCATGTAACCTAGTAATACTACTCATTGTATTTAACATAATTTTTATGTTGCTTTCCCACTTTTGGAAGTGATTAAGCACTGTGTTTTATAAAGAAGTTTTTACTAATACTATATTGTACTGTTTCATTCTATTATTAAATATAGTGGCGCAACTACTGTACGGCGAAACCCCGCACTGCGAGGGGGCCTCCTCCGGCAAGGGGCCTCTTAGGCTGAGCAGCTAAAATCATTGCATTATAAGATCTTATGTAAAAAAAATTGTTAGTGAAAGAAAAAATCCAAAGATAATACAACTTAGAGGAAAGTTAAGCAGATATTCGATCTGTTAGACTAAAAGTGAATTTTCTCTTGAAGTAATTTGTTGCATTATAAGTCTTCTAACGATGTTGGAAAATTCAACTTGAAGCGCTTTAAATCCCTGAAATATCAAGTGAAAGTATTGCATTTTTAACAAAATGGATGAGTTTTTATCCAAATAAATGGATTTTCAACTAAAAAGATGAATTCAAGAAAACATGGATATTTTTCTACCAAAAAAGTCGAATTTTCAAGAAAATACATAAATATTCGACCAAATAGTTGATTTCACCAAAAATTCACGAATTTTTAACAAAATAGTTGAATTCTCAACCTACAACAATTAACGTTCAACCAAACTGTTGCATTTTCACCAAAAACATGAAATTTCGGCCAAAAGAGATGAATTTTAAGACCAAAATGACGAATTTTCAACAAAAGAGTTGAATTTTCTACGAAGGAATATTTTTTAGTCAATAAAAAAGAAAAATTTCACCTAAAATGTTAGATTTTCAAGCCAAAAAGACGAATTTTGTACAAAACAGTTGTGTTTTCAGCCCGAAAATATAATAGATAGAAGATAGAATATAATAGAAGATTAATTTTCTTCCAAAAAAGATTAATTTTCAACTAAATACATCAAATTCCAACCAGGAAGATCAATTCTTAAATGGAATGATGATTCTTCAATCAAAAAATGAATTTTTAACAAATAATTTCACTTTCTAGCAAACGAGATAAATTTTCAACTAAACAGTAGAATTCTCAACTAAAAAAAACTAGTTTTAAACGAAATATCTCAATTTTCTACCAAAGAAACTAACTTTCAACTAAAATGATGAATTTTCAACAACAACAAATTTTTCAACGTAGTTTAACTGACAACGAAGTAGTTGAATTTTCAAGCAAAATAGATGAATTTTCAACAAAGAAGTATAATTTTCTACCCAAAAAGTCGTATTTTCAGCAAAAGACATGAATATTCAACCAAATAGTTGAGTTCACCAAAAAAAGACGAAATTTCAACAGAAGAATTGAATTTTCAACCAAGAGAGATTTTTTAGTCAATATGAAAGAAAAATTTCACCTAAAATGTTAGATTTTCAAGCCAAAAAGACGAATTTTCTACAAAACAGTTTTGTTTTCAGCCCGAAAATATAATAGATAGAAGATAGAATATAATAAAAGATTAATTTTCTACCAAAACAGATAATCTCAAAATTCCGATACGATACTGAGCGATATATTGGTTTTTAGACACCACATCCATACGAGACAAAACCGATACTGGAGTCTCAGAAACCGATATAGGTACGAGAAAAAATCGAGATTTTCTGATACGATATCGAGAAAGTCTCGTATCGAACGGCATCACTAGTGATTCTGGATATTTGTTTTAATGAATGAGCGAATTTATGAATATGTTTGCTGTGAACGGTGAAGTTCCAAATGATTGGAGGAAGGCGATTATCGTTTCACTTTACAAAAGAAAGAGTGATAAAAGTGACTGTACTTATTATAGAGTGATTAGCCTGCTAAGTACCGTGGACTTATTAATAATACTTATTAGTATTATACTTATTATTACTTATTACTAATACTTATTAGTAAGGTCATTAAAATGAGTAAAGAAAGGATCTGGGAAGATCTGGAAGAAGCTTGAGATAGATCACAAAGAAAAGTTTAAGAGTGAACAAAAAAGTTTTCTGCGCATTTGTTGATCTAGAAAAAGCTTTCGATAAGGTGGATAGATCTAAACTTTGGGAAGTCCTGAAAGAGTATGGAGTTAACGGTTGGCTTCTAAAAGCGATAAAAGCAATATATAATGGTAGTACAACGAGTGCAAGAGTAAATTGACAACTGAGCGATTAATTTGATACTCAGCAGGGCGTTAGGCAAGGCTGCGTTATGTCCGCTTGGATGTTCAATACATACATGAACAAATGTCTAACAATGGCTCTCTTAGACATAGAAGGTTATGATTTCGGAAGAGTGAAAGTGAGTGGACCAGTGTTTGCGTATAATAAGATTGTTACGGCAGAACTAGTCGATGATTTGCAGAAAATGTTGAGCAGACTGGATACCAACATGAAGAGTATGGGTTTTAAGATTAACGTTATTGAAAAAAATAGTGCATTCGGAAGAAGGGATGAGAAAACAGTATACAACATTCTCTTAAACGAAGAGACGATGGAAGAAGTTGATAATTTTGTGTATCTTGGAAGTTTATTTACTGCTGACGGAAAGATAGATAAAGATACGAGTATATCAAGATGTATTAACGAGGGCAGGAAGATTATCGGCAGTATACGAGCCATTACTAGAAGTAAAAACGTAACGAATAAAGCTAGAATTGAAATGCTCAATTCTGTTCTTGCACCCTCTGTGCTGTATGGTAGCGAGACTTAAGCGTAACAAGTACGAGTATGTAGAGCTAGACTAAAAAAGAATAGTTGGAATGTGTGAATAAGGCTCTAAAGCAAAGAGACACAAAAAGTCATAGAAAAGCAAAAGCTTGCATGAAAAGCTGAATGGGTGTAAAGGAAGCAAAAGATGTATGCAAGGATATGGATGTATGGAGGACAGTTGTTTATGAGAAGAAGAGTGACGCCTGAAATGAAAGATTTTGGATACTAATGGACCCTTGTGGAGAGCTTTTCTTTGTGGATTTGGTTGGGATAAAGAGTTTGAATCTCTCTATGGGTTCATCAGTCAATTTGAGTGTTTCTGTGTAAATCGCGATGTATAATAGCTCTGAGAAGCTCTTCACCTGTGGTAATTGCTAGAAAGATTGATCAGTGATCCGTGTTGGAGCAGTGTTGTGGGACGAGGTTATCGTCTGAGCAACGCGCGACTTCTAGATTGATCTGGAACCTATCCCTCCTCTTACACATCCCGTACTTACCCATACCATATGGCTTGATGGTATAGTAATAAATCAATAATTATTATTTAATATAAATTTCAATTACAGCTTTTAATTAGAGTTTTCACGACTAAGTATTTACCTTCTGAGAGTATTAAATAAATATATTATATGCTCTCTTTTGTTGCAAAGCAATACAATAAATTATGCACTTAAGAGAGCAGAAAATTGCTCACGTTTATATTGTATAACCTATGCCTCAAGGAAGATAAGCATGAATGATAGTAATAGATCTTTAGCAATCTGAGAACTAGTTTCACGCCGGGATTAAAATAATGAAGAAATGGGAAAAGATTAATTCATACGAGTGCGGACTGATGAACATACATTATGAATAGGTACGGGATTCACGCATCAACGTGCTCGCCGATTACACCTCAGTTGCATGAATTCGTATGAAAAATTAATTCGTGATTAATTCCTACAAGTCGTATAAGCGAGAAACCTTATAAGTTGCTGATTATTCGCACTTCAAATCAGTCTTGTTTCCTCCATCTGAGTGAATATTTTCCTCTCGTGATGAATTTCAACTTGAATCCATTGTTAGAAACGACTTTCTTTTTTAAGGTACTGCTTAAAGATGGAAAAACTAGAATTATGCTCACAAGGAGTAGTCGCGAGATACGGGACGCTTATTCGACTGGAGCTTCACATGGTGAAAGTATATCAAAATCCATTAGATTCATATTTTTTCTTTCTGTTCAATGAGCCTTAGTTTTCGAGATATCTAGGTTTGAGGATTTACGCTTTTGAGTGCGGTCCGCGCTCGACAGTGGCGAGTTGAGCGGTTCACGCTCGAGAGTGGCGAGTTGAGCGCTCAGATGTAGATACTCAAACCTTGATATCTCGGAAACTAAGGCTCATTGGATCGAAAGAAAAAATACGTGTGTAATGGATTTTTACACACTTTTATTCTGCAAAGCGCTAGTCGAATCAGAGTTCCACATCTCACGACCTCTTCTTGTTAATCTATTTTACCGTATACTTTATTTATGATAAGAATAAGGTTGTGATTTTTTTACTATTTCATTAGTAAAATCAGTAAAATGTTCACTAATTCAGATTTAAAAAGTGCTAAGTTATCCAATCATTGTATGCAAAAAGTTGAAATTTCGTGAAGTTAGGTATTTAGTAAGTTATTGAATCTATCACGGAGATGCAGCATTTAAGGAAGAATGTATGGGTTACAGCATACTTTGAGCAACATCTCTTCAAGAATTACTAAATACTTTTCTCTAGAGTAACTCCAAATTTCAATAGACGACATTATTGACTGGTAATTTCCTCGTCATGTGTATTCATACAAAATTGATTTTTCATGGCACATTCTACGAAATATCGTTGCACAATCAAATAATTGAATGAACGATATCCTCTCGAGAAACCTTTCGTCCAAAGGGTCAATCACGGTTGCCCTGTAAATGTACGGAACGAGATGTTCGAAAGTAAGTCCGGCGTAACAGGACGGCTCCATGTTTGTGTAACCGATGAAAAGTGAAAAGGATCAATTTTGTAGTACTTAATTTGCACTACTCTCTAAACGTACACGTACTTTATTTTGTTACAAAGTGTTTCATAATTTTCTATGAGAAAAAAGACTTATTTCTGACTACGATTAAATATTTTTGGTCGTTTTGTGTTAGCTCAGACTTTTAGTTAATTGTATTTTTCTTTGACCTTACTATTTCATCTCAATGCTTTGATAAATATTGTGAAAAACTCAAACATGTATATATATATATATATATATAAACTAAAGAAAAATTTGTAGAAAAATGTTCTGCTTTCAATCACCCCTTGCATCACCGTGCAGCACTGGTGAAAAATTCCAGTGAATACTAGAATGGAGGAATATCTATTCCCGAAAATCATGGATTATTTAGGAATGTCAAGAACATGCCCGAATTCTGGAATATATGCCTAGAATATCCTTTATATTTCTAATATGTTAAGATAAGAAATTCGAGAATATTGTAAAACATGCCGGAAAATTGCTTCTGTGCGTAACTTCATACCGACAAAGTGGGCCCGTTTCTTGCGAAGATTCACATATAATTACTATCACGATGTGTGACACTTTACCCCGTAGTTTGACTATGCTAACTAAATGAACATATTCATTGGAAGTGTCACTTCAATTCATGTTTATTTTGAAAGAATAATTTTATTATACAAAACGATAACACAAACCATTTTAAAAAAGGTTTTGGTGGATTTCTTTCGTTCTGAGATATTTCATAGTTTGTGACATTCTGAACAAAAAATCTTCGTGGCGAAAAATCGGAAAACGGACAGTTTTTCGTATGTGTAGTGCCAAAAGTCACTTTTGATGCACACTAGAGGAGCTCTCCCAACACTCGGGGAATATTTGGTGGATTTCCGGAATTCCCTGAATTCTATGAATTCGCTTTTTTCGCTGAATTTTCCGAATCCAGTGAATTTCTTGAATTTTCTTAATTAAGAAAATTCATTGACTTCTCTTGAATCTCTGAATTCTCTAAATTTCCTGAATTTAATGAATTCTCTGAGTTCTCTAAATTTTCTGAATAATCGGACTTCTCTGAATCATCTGACTTCTCTGAATTTCCGCAAATGTCTAAAGCCCCGGAATTCTCTCAATTCCAGTAATTATATGAATTGAAAAAAAAGATCTAAAAATTCCTAAACTCTCTAAATTCCCTGAATTATGTAATTTCACTGAGTTTTCTAAATTACTTCAATTCCTTGAAATCCCGGAACACATAGAGAATTCTCTGAATTCCCTGAATCCAGGAAATTCCTCAAATTCGATGAATTTAGAAAATTCCATGGATTCTCTCTTAATTCATTGAATAATCTCTGAATTCATTGAATCACCTCTGAATTCTTCGAATTCTCTCTGAATCCCCTGAATTTACTGCACTCCCTTAATTTACTGAGTTCTTCGAATTTCCTGAATTATATGGATCACCTGAATTCTACGAATTTTCTGAACTTTTTGAAGTTACTGAATCCTACAAATTCCCTGAATTTTTTTAATTTACTGAATTTTAAGAATTCACTGAATTCTCCGAGTTCACTGAATTATGTGAATACAAGGGATTCCTTGACTTCTCTAAATCCATGAATTCCTCAAATACCTATAATTTCCTGAATTCACTGACTTCAATTAATTCATTGAATTGATTGAATTCACTAAATTGATTGGATTTATTGAAATCCCTGAAATCATTTAATTCTTAGAATTCCTTGAACTTCTGGAATTCCTGGAATTCGTTCAATTCTCTAAAGTGCTTTTTTTCTGTGAATTCCTTGAAGTCCCTGAATCGCATGAACTTGATGAATTCCTTGAATTCCTTCAATTGCTTGAACTCCTTGAATTCCTTGAATTCCATAAGTTTCTTGAATTTCTTGAACTCCCTGAATTCCCTAGATTCCTTGAATGCCCTGAATTCCCTAAATTAAAGTAATTAAGGGAATTTGTAGAATTTAAGAAGTTTAAGATACTTAGGGAATTTAATGTATTCTCAGATGACACTGGAAACTCAGGGAATTCAGAGAATTCCAAGTATTCAAGGCATTCAGAAAATTAAAGTAATTTAAAGCATTCAGTGAAATTATATGAATCAGGGAATTCAAAGAGTTAAGGGGATACAGATGATTCAGATAATTCCGATAATTCAGAAAATTCAGAGTACTTCTTAATTTCATGAATTCTCTGAGTTCTCTTAGTTTTCTGAATTATCGGAATCCTCTGAATTATCTGAATTCTCTGAATTACCGGGAATATTCTAGAATCCCTTGAATTCAAGAATTCCTCTAAATTCTCTGAATTTTCTGAATTATCGGAATTCTCTTAATTATTTGAATTCTCTGAATTATCTGAATTTTCCGAATTCCCACGATTCTCTGAATTCTGGGAATTCTATAAATCCTCTGAATCTCCTAAATTCTCCAAACTTCTTGAATTATATAATTTCACCGATTTCTCTCATTTACTTTTATTCTCTAAATTCGCTACATTGCTTTAATTTTTCGAATTCCCTGTATTCTTGAATTTTCTGAATTTCCAGTATTATCTGAGAATACATTGAATTTCTCAAATATCTTAAACTGACTGAATTCTCCCCATTCCCTTAATTATTTAAATTTAGGGAATTTAGGACATTCAAGGAATTCCAGGAATTGATTAAATGCAGGGATTTTAATGAATCCAATCAATTCAATCAATCTTATGAATTCAATGAATTCATTAAAATCAATAAATTCAAGGAATCACAGGAATTTAGAGAATTGTTGGACTCAAAGAATTAAAAAGATTCCCTGAATTTACAAAATTCAGGGAGCTCGTAGAATTCAGTAAATTAAAGAAACTCAGGGAATTCGTAGAATTCAGTTAATTGCGAAAATCTGTAAATTCGTGGAATTCAGGTAATCCAGTGAATTTCATCTGAATGTCGGTAATTTAGAGAATTTTTTCTGAATTCCGGGAATTCAAGGAACTGATTCAATTCAGGAAAAACAGTGAATTTAGGAATTTAATTAAATTCAATTAATCCAAAAAATTCAGTGAATGCAATGAATTTAATAAAGTCAATGAATTCAAGGAATTCTAGGAATTTAGGTGATTCGAATGTTCAGTGTATTAAAGGAGTTCGGAGCATGCGAGGAATTTCCTGCATTTAGATAATTCAGGGAAGACAGAGAGTTCTGTAAATGCAGGAAATTGAGTAAATTCAGGAGATTCAGAAAGAATTCAATGAATTCAGAGATAATTCAATGAGTTAAAAGTGGATTCATGGAATTTCCTGCATTTAGGAAATTCAGATAATCATCTACGAGTTACGGGAATTCACGGAATTCAATAATGTCAATGAATTCAAGGAATTCATGGAATTCAGGAAGTTCAAGGATTCAAAGAATTCAAGGAATTCCCTGAATTGGCATAATTCATGAAATTCTCAGAATCCAGCTAAGGCAGTGAATTTATGGAAGAAAAGGAAGTCGGCGAATGCAATGAGTTCCCTGAATTCAGATAATTCAGAAAGTTTAGAGAATTCAGTGAATTTAGATGATTCAAGGAATTCAGAGTGTATGGAAGGAGCTCAGAAATAATTTAGAAATTTCAGAGAGAATTCAGGGAATTCAGATAGAATTGAACGATCTCAGAGAGAATTCAAGGAATTTCCTGAATTCAGGGAGTTCAGAGGATTCGCCAGACAGTCCCTGAGTGTTGATAGAGCTCCTCCAGTGTGCATAAAAACTGACTTATGGCGCCATGTAAACGAAAAACTCTATTTCTCGACTTTTTTCCATTAGGATTTTTTGTTCAGAAAGCGAAAATCTATTAAATGTTTCGAAACAAAAAAAATCCACCGAAACCTTTTTCAATGTATCTTGTGGAGCCTTTGTCAATCTTCTTTCTATAGTAACATTTTTTTAATTCAACAATTCAAAATATCTTTCTCTCAGTTTACCTCTTTCATAAATCACTCGTATGCCAGAGAAGAGGAAATTTCCTTGGAAATAAATAATCCGAACATTATATAAATACACCAAAAATATCCACTTTTGATAATTCTGATCTAAAGAGAAAATCTCATTGCTATAATATTGTCCAATTATCTTAAAAGAAATAGTTTCACAATAAAAATTAGGGGTTATTCCATGAGCTACGTGATTCCTTTTCAATTCCCTTCTTTCTCAGGCTCACAGGAATCATCTCCAATTCTTTCTTTATAGTATCACGTATTTCATGAATTACCGTTTACTAATAATATTACTTTTTGCTTGAGAAACACTCCTAATTTTCGTTTCGCAAGAAGCTAATGGAATCAATGGAAACTTGATTGAAAGTAAGAAGCGTAAAAAGTTTGCATTTCATCGACCTTTCACCCTTATAAAAAAACGACGTTTGATGGCTGATCGAATCAATCGAAGCTCTTCTAGCAGTGCAGTCAATTCACTTTTCTAAATACCGCTGACATAACTAACGAGGGCGCAGTTAGACGGCGACGGGGCACCTAGATTCCCGGCGAGCAGTAGGCCATCTGCGAGTAGAGCGAAGTTTTCACTTTCATCCTGACCGAGAGAATGGCATGCCTAGATGCTTCGATGCGCAGCAGGCAAAGTCGGTAGACTCGAGTTAACTGTAAACGATTGTACATCGGGCTTTGTCAAACCGGCCTTCGCGTGGCTGCAGGAGCCTTCAGCTCACTCGAGTGGGCTTAGGCCCCCACTCCATACTCGTTCCCAATGCTAAAAATCAATCGGCGTTAGAAAAGCGGGCCAAACGTGCCCAAAGCCACCCTAAAGCCGCCTTGACAGAGCCCGTTATATAATCGGTTACAGACACCGATTATACACCGGGCTCTGTCAAAGCGGCTTCAGGGTGGCTTCGGGCATATTCGGTTCGCTTTTCTAACGTTGATTCAGTTTTAGCATTAGAAACGGGTATCAAGTGGGGGGTCGAAGCACATTCGAGCGAGCCGAAGACTTCCGAAGTCACGCGAAGGTCGCTTTGACGAAGCCCGGTGTATAATCGGTCTGAGACACGCCGACTGTGACTTCGACAGGAAACCGATACTCATAACCAGAGAGCGGACGAGCCCAGTCTGAAGTTGCGCACTGAGTCTAGGCTCGGCTCCCATGCTGCGGAGAACCGCCGCATGGGGGGAGTGGTGTGTCCGCTAATCACAGTCACTGACATTTAAATGCTCGCGCGCGCTCTCCCTCCACTTTCCCCTATGCGGCGGCTCTCCGCAACGAGGGAGCCGAGCCTAGGCTCTGTGCGCAACGTCAGACTGGGCTCATCCGTTCTCTGCTCACAACCTTCCACTGAATTCGCGGCTCGTGCGAATTCCCATTTCCACTTGGCTTCCACAGTTCCACCTCTTGTAGCTTACTTGGAACCTCCAGGTTTCGACCTAATGTTTTATACACGTCTTAAACGTGCTCCACTTGCCACAGGAAATGAATTCTTCTTTCATTTACTTTTTTCACCTTTTCGTCCCACCGAGTTTGAGAATTATCCTGCAAAGTGAGCTTATCGCCCAGCACCTTTGATCACGAAACTTTCGGTATGAGTATAGAAACAGCGTTTTTCAACGACCAACTCGGTAACAAGTTTCCAGCCCCTTCAATAGTTGGATCACGTCCGCATTGAAATACTAGTGTTTGGACTCGTGAGCACGGAAAGGAACATGACATTTTTTAAATCTAGGAAGGAAGAAATAGAGCAAATCTTTGTTCAATTTGATACGAATATATAGTATTGATACCTTTCTCTCAAGATTCAATGACATCTCTTTTCAAAACTCGTTGAATTTCTAGAGAATTTAAAAATTGAATGGTAATCTGAGGGATTCCTATACTAATGTATTTTGAAACTAACACAACAGTGAAACTTGTCCCAAAAATGATTGAATGGAATAATCTTTTGGGGCTGATGAAATGTTTTATTTGCCTCTGGAACCAGAAATGAGGGTTGGGGATAAATTCTCGAAGTATAGTGTTAGATTATTTTGCATCATGCTTTATATTTTTTATAAAAAGAAAGAAAGAATCGAGATTGCATGACATGTATTACATAAGGTGATCAAAACGTGAACTGGGCCAGACCATGGTCTGGAAGTCTGTAGACTGTCCACATGATATGAAAAAATTATTCTCCAACAGTGTTAATTGCTGACCTTGAATCCTTTTAGACGCCCATTTAATTTTGAAAAAAATCATAAAAAAATGTATTGGTTGGTCACGTAAGAGCTGATCAGTAGCTAATCATGGCCATACCAGACTGGTAAGATCATACGCAAAAGAAAACTTTTTTTGCTAGGAAAAATGGGTGAAACTGTTCTGCTTGCTTATATCTTAGAAAAAAATAGACCATATTCATTTGCATTATCATTACTCTTTATTTAGCAATAAGACTTTTCTTTAAACAAAAACTCAAATAAGAAATCGAAAAATTGTTTCTACTTGAGAAAAAAACACTTTCCTGAAATTATCAGTTTTTTTACTTCTGTGTTTTTGCTTCCTAAGCAGATCTTGATCATTCAAAATGCCAAAATAATGTTATTTACAAAAATTTTGAAGTGGGAGATTTCCTTTTAAATTTTCATTTCCACAAAAAAAAATATTTTCAAATTGAATTAATTCTAAATTCAAGTACCATATTTGTGAGCAATGCTACAGTTCTAATTGAAATGTCAGATGTCAAGAGTAATTCAGTTGTGATGATTTTAGTCGAGTGAGCACTGCATTTTAAACAATTTCTCAAGGCCTGTTTTTTAGGTATTTTCGAATGATAATTTTTACGCATAATGAATTTAACATTTTTTCCCATAATAGCATGAAACTGACAATTCTGCATTAAATAAGTCCAAGGCCAATGAATTATGCCAACCTTTAAAAATAACTCGTTGAAAATAGTTATTATGACAAAATCTTGCGTAGAATTTATAACATTCTTTGAAATTATGAACATTCTTAATGTGCTTGGTCTTATTTTACATTAAAATTCTCATGCAATTTCGGTGGCAGGCTTAAAAAATTATAGCTGGCGTGTTCTATAAAAGGCAATATAGAGGTGGAATGAGATGATTACGAAAATAATGTATTTATTTGTGCTAATCATAATAAGCACATTGCTCTCTTATAGGAACCAAATAAATATGCTTCCTTGTAGAGGGAAGTTTTACACTAAGGAAATTAGAATAAAATGACATTTTCAACATTCGTTTATTGCACTTATCTCATTTGACTCATTTTGAAGTCGTATCTCTAATATCAACAAATTTTTCCTCATATAAACAAGCCAACAGATCTTTTTGGATAATTAAAAAACGTTAACCATAAGTTTAGACCTATCGGAGCTCGAGATTCGTTCTTTTAGATCTCCGGCAGATTTCATTTTTTTCATTTCATTTTTCGAAAATGAGATATTTTACAAAAACTAAAATTAAATTTCGTTTGAGATCAATTACTGCAGACAAAATAACAATAAATTCAGACCTATCTGAGCTCGAGCATTGTTTGTTTTTTAGATCTCCGAAAAATTTTGTCTCCTTAAACTGATATGTGTGCAACTTTCATTTTAAACGAGCCGGAAATAAGATGTTTTACGAAAACTAAAATTAGATTCTTTTTCAGGCCAATTTTACATCAAAGTTTACTTCTGGAAGTCATATCTCCTGAACTATTCACAATGAAACATTTTTTTCTTAATTTTGCAGGGAATTTTACCAATGAATTTTTTTCTAATAATTAAGAGAGGTCATTCGCAGATCATGAAATGTCATAAAAGGTTGGCTAATAGGTCAATCGATGCGTCTCAAAATTGCAAACAAATACATCGAATACTGTTATATTCCCGATGTCTAGAAAGTTTTTCTCATATGAACAAGATGAATAATATATTTTTAGAATTTGTAAATCGGTATCGCTAGATCATAATAGGTCATGACAGGTTCGTCGTTAGGTTATTTGACGCCTCTCGAAAACGCAATAAGTATGTCAGTAACGATATTGCAATATTTCTAATATCAACAGAGTTTTTCTCATGCAAACAGAATAAACAATTTTTTTGACACTTCATAGAATTGTGCTTGTTGGTCATAAAAGATTCAACAACCGGTCGATCGAGACGTCTCAGAGACGCGATGAATGTATCACATACAATATTGTAGAATTCCCAATATCAACGAAGTTTCTATCATGTAAACAAAATAACGAATTTTTCGGAGACTTCATAAAACAGTGCTTGTAGGTCATAAATGGTTCAACAACCGGTCGATCAATGCGTCTCAAAGATGCGTTAAATATATCAGATACAATATTGCAGAACTCCTGACATCAACAAAGTTTTTCTCATATGAACAGAATGAACAATTTTTTCGAATCTTCATAAAATAGTACCTAGTAGGTCATAAAAGGTGTAACAACAGCTCGATCGATGTGTCTCGAACACGCGATAAATATATCAAATACAATATTATAGTATTCCTAATATCAACAAAGTTTTTGTCATATAAAAAAGATGAGCAATATATTTTTCGAATTTGTAAATCGGTATTGTTAGATCATAAGAGGTCATGGAAGGCTCATCAATAGGTCATTTGACGCTTCTCGAAGACGCGATAAGTATAACAGAAACAATATTGTAGTATTCCTAATATCAACGAAGTTTTCCTCAAATAAACAGAATAAACAATTTTTCTCAAACTTCATAAAATAGATATAGTAGGTCATAGAAGGTTCAAAATTAGGTCGATCGGTGCGTCTCGAAGAAGCGAAAAATATATCAGATACAATGTTGTAGTATTCCTAATTTAAAAAAAGTTTTTCTCATATAAACAGGATAAACCTTTTTTTTAAAGCTTCATGAAATAAAACTAGTAGGTCATAAAAGGTGTAACAACAGCTCGATCGATGTGTCTCGAACACGCGATAAATATATCAAATACAATAT
>JAUMHM010000050.1:9961495-9991752 GCA_032362435.1 Melikaiella ostensackeni | reverse complement strand
AGAACTCTACGTAAAAAAGTTACTGAAAATATATACTGACAAATAAAATATGTCGAGATAGAAAAATGAAAGAAAATGAACAAGACAATTATGAATTATCTAACAAATTAGCTACTTATTGTTTGAATCAATATACGTAATATTAAATCGAACAGCAATTTATCGAAACAATACTACTTGCAGTGAAAAAAAGGAAGTGCTGAAATTCTCAACAATTGCTGCGAGGATAGTTTTCGTTTTGATGATACGAGTATTACGATCCTGACTCCAAAGCAACGTTTCCAAAGCAGCTTCTCTGCCTTGGGAAAAAACGTCCATACATTTATTATAATCAAAACCGGAATCTGCCAAACGTTCAATCATCATTTTTGAAATCGTTTCTTGCAGCGGAGCGAAAGTTTTTGCAAGTCGCGTGGATTTTTTTTCTTTTTATATCTGTATTACAAATGGACACGAAACCTTTAGCGTTTTTGACAAACAATTTCAAACGATTGTTTTCAGGCATTGATTTATCTACTAGATTTTTCAAAACGAGCACATCGTACTTTCCATCCTGTAATTTTTCCGGTGAAAAATTTTCCAAATAATCTTTTGCTAAATTTCCAAGTGAAAGACTGTCAGTTCTGTCTTTCAAAATCGAACGGAACAAAATCAAAGTGTCTGATATTCCGACCACAATTCTTTGAAAAGAATGTACTAAATTTACATACTTCAAAGACTTCAAAATAAACCGAGTATCGGAAGGGGCATTATGAGCAACAAAAACACATTTTTTTTCACTTCCTAAGAAATCAATGAAAAATTGAAGTGCCCCTTTCAATGACACTGTTGGTACACAAACGTGCTTGAAAAATGAGGTACCATTGATGTTTTTCAAAGATTTTTTCTTAGTGACCTCAGCTGGAATCGATTGAGTTGATTTGATGTCAATATTCAAACAGTCATCTTCGGTGATAGCCGAAATTTGCAAAATTTCATCGTAGTTGAGAACTCCAGAGGTCTCTAAATCAGAAATGACAATGTTGTTAAAACTTTAAGGTCCGAAAGGTTTTTCCTCTTTTTCGAATACTTTCTCGTCACCGGAGACATCGACACAGATTTCAATTTCACAATTTGACTTATACTGCACCCCTTCGTTTTTCTCGTTCTTCTTTTTCAATTTTTCGCGTTGGATTTTTAAAGCCTGTCGACGAATTTTCGCCACGACTGTTCTGCTTCTATCAGCTCTTTTTTTTCTAATCAAATCTCTTCTTTTGTTATATGTCTTCGTATTCAATCCAGGAGTGGCGCCCATTATTTGCTGAACTTCGTTTATATAACTATCGCCTTTGTTGACAGAACAAACAGAACTCGCATATCTATAATCAGCTGACTTGCTTCGACTATAACATATATTTTTCGGGACTTTATGAGCCATAACGTTATTTAAACTTTCATTTTGCTGACTGGAAGCAGGGACAGATAATTTCAATGCGTTCGCTGCATATTTGAAAAAAAGGTTTTCTAATTCAATACACAGATTGGTGTCCGTCAACAAAACCACATGCGATTTGTTGTGAGAGATTGAATTTTGGGGGTTGATGCCAAGCGTCGCAGAATGCTTGCACCAAGTTCCGCAATTTTCATTTTGCCCAAATAAATGCTCCGCTGCTGCTCGTAAATCGTGCTCCAGGTTCTTTGGTTTTCCTTGATTCCGTGCAATCGCATGTTTATAACATTGCAAAATATGTTCTGTGACGCCTTTTTTATTTATTTATTTGAATTTCTCTTTGATTTTGTACAGCTTTTTCTGGAAATGTTTTTTCTTGTGGTTGTAATCAGAAACTTTGAATATTCTTTAGAGCTTCTAGCTTTCATTTCTTTCTGTGTTGTGGCATCTTCATCACCGACAACGATACGAACACGTTTCGACCAGCTCATGTCGTAGGAAACTATAATGTTGACTATTTCGTCCAAAATTCCATCCAAATTTTCTGCGTTGGTAATCCTGTTGTCGTCGGCAACATTTCCGACAGCTCCATACACTTGCTGGACAATTTCTTCAGGTCTGCAGAAGAATATAAATTAATTGAACAAATGATGTATTAATAAATCACAAACAATCAGGAAATACTTTTTTTAAATTTTCATTCAGTACAGAATACAAAACAGATCAAATACGAAACTCATATATATATATGTCTGAAACTATTTAAATATTCAAAAAATATCCATCTACAGCTTTGTGAAGTTCACTTTGACAAAAGTTCATTATTCGCAATCAAACTTACATGTATACTTCGATAACAATAATTTGATTTAGACAATGAATTTAAAGATGGAAAATATTTTCTTATACTAGGAATTGTAAAATATTCGCTGACAAACTGGATGACAATGATTCGATTGAAATAAAAAATCTTAAAAGTGAAGTTTTCACGCACTAGAAGTCACAAATAAACTTATACACTCGACATGTCAATGATTTCATGTAGAAAATAATTGTAAAAAGTAAGACATGAGTTTTGTAAATCCAAGACCAGCAGGAATAACACTCAATTTTGTGAAATCATTGAATATAGAGTATGAAAAAAGTATAAGATAAAATTTCAAAAACCAAAATAGGAAACCTTACAATGTTTTACATATTTTTTCGAGATTGTCCACAACCGTACGTTTGGCTTCTGCAGTTGCCCGTTAGCAACTTTTTTTTGCTGCCTCTTCAACAACTGGCCCAACTTTTCTCTCGTAACGTTGGAACGTTTCTTCATCAACACACGGGATGTGCATAGTAGAAAATACTTTGTTCAAGGCCATATATCCAATACCCGCGTGAACAGCACCTAACAATAAAAAATAAACTCGAATAAGGTTACGTTATGCTTTACTATTTTCATCAAATTTGTCTATTAAGAAAAATATTATAACTATATTCATAGTTATTATGTCCATTTTGTCAAAATATGAAAAATGGCAAATGTCATCCACGTATTTTTCGAGCAAAAATGCGTTGCTGCTATTTGGCATTTTGATTTCAATTATCAATTTTCGTTTTGTTAAAATTCAAGTTTCATCACATGTAACTTCAAGAAAAACAATTATGTCAATATCAATCAAATAGAAAAAAAAGAAATACATGAAAAATATAAACATTAATTGACAGTCGAATCAAGTCACCATTTAATTTGGAATCACCACTTTCCACAATTAAAAAAAACTTAAACTTTATTCATCCACTCACTCAACTTTTCTGCATATAAAAATTGATAAAAATTATCATATGATCAAAAGAATAACAATGGAAAATAGAAATAATCATCGAACACTTATTATTATTTACAATTTATACCTACCAAGCTTTGCGTTTGCATTCAAAACAGAGTTCCCCCTTGTTGACGTATTAGTCCCTTCGAGTTGTTTACCAATGTGTATCGGGGTTGGCACATCGCATTCGAGCAACGAATGGACCAAATTGCATCAATTCCATGTCGAACATCTTCTTCGACATTTTTCAAGGACAGGGTATTTTTACATGAACAACAAATTAGATGTTCGGCCAAAACGTCGAAATCCGCGACACGAGTTCCCAGAGACAAGCATGACTTAATTTTGGGTGTCATTTTTGCTTTTTCCATTGCCGCGACGGCTTTTAAACCTTTTTCGAGTACTTTTTTTTTATCCATTTATTTATATATTTCACTCGTCCCTCTATACTTCTTTCTCAACAAAAACAAAAAATACTCGCTCGCGCGCACTCGATAAGTCGAGTTGCGACGTTGCCAGATATATCGGACATCTGAGAGGCATAATTGTGTTGTGTGTGTGCGTGTGTGATCGCGCATGCGTGAGTGCAATCCCAGCAAACACGTATCGTTCTATAGATGGAGCCACCCTATGGCATTCAACGTGCACCAATTCGAAACTTTTTAAACCGACGGTTCGGGAAGTACTACCTTAAAAGTTTGTAGAAATAAATAACAGAGGTTATGGATCGTTTATCTGGCCCTACGATCCACAATTTCTTTTATTCAAATTTCCAAACCTTCAACTGGATTTCTTATTTCATATGGACATCAGTTGGTGAAAAAAAATCGCACAAATCATATTAGTCCCCGACCAGACCCCGACCAGGATAAGTCGGGTTAGCCGCCCAACTAGACCACGACTAACGTACCGTGACTTAACTGATCGGTGGCTCGACAGTTTACCTCACAAGTTCCAGAATTTAAGTGAGGCTAACTGATCGGATGCCCGATCAGCTTAAATGGAATTTCTACATGGATAGTGACGCGAAAAATGTAAATACAATACAATACAATATTCCTTCTTGAAGCATTTTTTGGGAAATTCCCCGAAAAAAGAGATAAAAAATCTTTAACTATATAATTGGACATAATAATATTGCTTCTGCAACCAAAGAGTTTATAAAACGTTGTAGACGCTAATGACCAGTGCATTAGATGCGACCTTAAGTTCGACCTTACAATTTAATAAAAAAAAATTTAATATACTGGTCTTAGGATTGAAACGGTTGTTAAGTTGCTTTAGTGCAATTTATTTATACCTTACTCAATAAACTGATCTACATTTTCGAAATCAGTGAAAACAAAATGTTGTTATTAATTTTTTTTCTATTACTTATATTGAAAATTTGGACCAAATTAAAAATTAACCTTCTAAGATAAATAAAGATTGGCATACGTTTCGGAAAAATTGTATTGATTTAGAATTCACCCAAATCCAAAGAATGAACATATTTTGGAATATTTTATTTAAAAAGGCTAGTGCATAAAATTTGAATTAATTTCAAAAACAAGGAGTTTTAAAATAACGTATGATTCCAAAAATAATTTATCGGACTGACAAAGGTTAAGGAATTCTTTGAGGATAATAGCAAGAAGATAGAGTATATAAATAATCCGTATAATGTAGGTAATGTCTATTATTATAGAATTTTCCGTAAGAATTATTATTCGAATAGCTAAGACTAGTGTTACGGAAGTTTTCGAACATACGAACGTCGGGCTATTGATATTGAATATTCCCTTATAATAGCTTAATTTAAATTACGTATTAATATTATTATTAATACTAACCGTAATTTGATTTTCAGTTTGCAGTTTCAAACAAATGAAAAGGATAAAAGTGCTTGACAGTTTTAAAGTTATGTTGACTTTGCGGAGTTGGAAATGGGTTGGGGGCTATAAAGGGGGTTGTGGACTGTAAAAGGAATTGAGGAGATCGAAAATGTATCACATTTTATTCCCCAACAATTCCCGAGGGGGGGGGGGCGAAATAAGATTGATAAGTAAATTGCCCAAGGGGAAAAATTCCGTAAGGTATTTCATGACTCTGATTCAAATTCAATTTCTGAATGAAAGCACCTAATTTGGCAGAATATTATGGTTTCATTTATTAATTTTTCTCTTTGAAATATCTGATGAAACATTGTCGGAAAATTTCGAGTATTATGAAATCTCAAATTATTATTGATTCCCTGATTTTCTGAATTTCATTTCACACGCTAAAGCATTAAGCTTTATTTTATTCCTCATAAGTATTTGAAAATCATGCATGATTCAATAAATGGTATAATACAATTTCAAAGTCCTATGAAAGAATAAGTAGTACGTACCTTATTAAAAAATGTACTAAACACTACAGAATTCGAATCACTGTCACAGTTTTCTCAAACTGCAACGTAGGAAGGAACGAGAAAATCTTTTCTAGCAGGCTCATTCAATTAAATTGTAGTAAAACATTATTTATCACAGAAAGTAAATTAATTCTCTGCAGAAGACAGGAGAAAATCACCCAGTTTTTCAATCGTTAAAAAAAGTTTGAAGCAGTCGAGTAAATAGAATGAGATCTGGAAATGCGACTTTTGTCTCATTAAGTTAAGGATGAAAAGAGTGAAAAGTGGAAGTTTCTCGTTTTTAAATATTTTCCTTCGAGAGTCGCGTTTACGACTGTTAGGGAAGCCAAAGAGATTTAAATTTCTCGCAGCTTCAGTGTGAACCTCGCATGGGACGTTGAAGTAGTTCAGTCATTTTATGTTTTGAACAAAAAGGATGACCTAGTTGAAAAATGTTGTGGAGTGGTACTAAGAGGTAGTGGGAGGCAGAGGTGTTGAAGCTGGGTAAGAGGTGAATAGTGTAGGGCCATGGGGAAAGAGGGGAAACAGGGGGAGGGATAAGGTGGTAAGTTTGAATGGAAGGGGAGGAGGCAAGGTGGGCTATAATGGGATGTTGGGAAAAAGGGGATGGAGGGGAAGAAGGGGAATGGGGACAAGGGGGAGGAGGTTTTGGCGAGAAGTGTTAAAGAGTGGAATTGATAGGGAGAGGGAAGAACGGATAGGTATATGCGTTAGCGAGAGGCGTGGGGAAAAGAGTGAAGAGTTAAAGGGGTGAGGCGGAAAAGGAGGGGTAGAAAAAGAAGATAATGGTGAGAGGGTGTGGAGGGAAGGGGGAGTGGTGGGGGGAGAGAGAAACGATCATATTGTAATTTGTTCCCCTTAGGTTATATTTTTTGTTAAAATGAAAACGGAACGATATAGACTGCTACAAAGTTGGTTTGGACTACCATGTACGCAGTACGAAGTCAGTGCCCTGTCGACCCGACTTACGGAACTGAGGGATTTTTCGCTCCTATTTCGTATCAACACTTACGTAACTTGGGTCACGCAAGCGACGAGCAACGATCTTGGAACGCGAACCTTAAGGTTGAACAGAATGAAATGTCACGAACGTCGAACAATGAGCACGCGAGCGGGGGAGTACCTATGGAGGGGTCATGACTTGAACAAAAAAACCATGTTATCTGCGGAGTATTAACTGATCGCAAAACGAAGGTTTAATGTCAGTTGTAAAATGACGGGGAATCGAATTAGAAGTAAATTCGTCCTTACAAGAACTCAAACCTTGACTTTTATCGATCCATACCACTTTCCCTTTGAGAATACATATCGGCTTATATTGTATTGAAGACTATGAAAGAAAATTCTCTTCACTAAATGTACTAGTGACTAAGGCGTTTGTACATCTATTTCTGGATTACAAACTGAAGCGGGAATTGAATATTTTATCCGAAAAGGGAAGATTACGTATTTATATTCTTAAAGTATAATTATATAGATTACACAATAGGGTGGTTATTATTTACGAACATTTATAATGTTGCACTGTTAGTTCATAGTTTCGTGAGGTTCTACAAACGTTTCGTTTTCGAAGTCATTTTTATATTAATTTTGAACTTGGTCATTGATCTTGAAATTCTTTATGATGAACAATGAAATTTTTCTCTTTGAAAGAAATACATGATTAAAAATATGTTCTTGTTTGTTTCCGGTAGCTTAAAGTATTAAGAAAGTGTGTGCCTTTTCCGGGTTTTTTATGTTTATTAAAAAATTCGCTATTTTTCGACTCGGATCTGAGTCCTTTTGAAGGCATAATTCTATATAATACGAAAATTGGAAATAATGTCAAACAGTTGTCTCTTTTCAAATAAGGAAACTTGCTCTGACATTAACTGTCTGTTTATTCATCTAATAAAGAAAACAGTTCGTATCTCACGCTGTCATGCAAGTCACATTCTTAATTAAATTGCACAAGATGCTTAATATTGAAAAGACACTTCTAACTTAACTGCATAAGAATTAATGAGGTCTTTATAGTTTGATTATGAAGTAGAGTTCTTTTATTGCTTATCTTCGTATATGAAATCTAAATCATGGCTGCGTTAATGTTTAAATTATCTCTCGTTGATGCATTTGCTATAAGTCGTGGGCGTGAGGCTAAATGCCAAATGTGCAGTCAAATCAGAACTATTAAATCGTTATACATCTGAAAAGGTGTCAATATAACTAATGGCAAATTAGCAAAAAAAAATGGTGACTTTAAACTTCGTTACAGACCGGAGTGATGTTGACCTAATGATATGTACTGAAGTCGATGGCTTGTGTTATACACATATAGCTCAAGGTAGTACCCTGCGTACACTCAATCTTGAAATTTTTCAAGTCTTAAAATCATTTATAAAACTGATGAAAATAGAACTACTTTGAAAAAAATTGATGAGATTGAAATTATTCATTTAGTAGATGTTATCTTCATTTTTGTGTTTCAGTTTCAATTGTAGGTAAAAGTTTCCCTCAAAATTGATCCAAACGATCAATAGCTGATTTTATTCTTCAAAAGGTTCTGTACTAGGGCCGAGCGAAAAAGAAATATTTTTCTTTTCCAAATTCGGAGGAGGTTTACAAGTTGTGGTTTGGTACCCGGATCTCTCACAAAATGTTACAGGCAAACAGAAATATATCTTATGCTCGCGCATCCACGATGAAGCTCAAAATAACAAATAATAGCGATATTTTTATTTGAGTATGAAATCAGTTTTCTGATAGATGAAGACGTTTTAAAAACTTGAAACTTATATCTTTAATTATCTTCACAAAGCTACACACCAAGAAAGATGAATTCTTAACCAAAGAAGTTAAGTCTTTTATCATAAAAGATGAATTTTTAACCCCAAAAAATGGCTTTCTTACAATTAAAGATGGATTTTCCAAAAAAAGATAATTTTCAACCAAAAGGGATGAATTTTCAGTCAAATAGTTGAATTTCAGAAAAAACTAATTTTCAACCAAACAGTTGCTTTTACAACCAAATGGTTGAACTTTCGAGCAAAAGAGATAAATTTCTTAGATGACTATGAAACTTTCCACCTAAAATGTTGAATTCTCAACCAAGAAAGGTGAATTTTCAACAAAAAAGATAATTTTCAACCACGAAAGATGAGTTTCCAACCAAATAGTTGGGTATACAGAAAAAACTGTCAACCAAACAGTTGCATTTACAACCAAATAGTTGAACTTTCATGCAAGAAGCTATAACTTCAACCAATAACAGTTGAAGTTACAACTGAATAGTTAAATTTTTAAGCCAAGAAGATAAATTTTTCAGAAGTCAATTAAATTTTCAACCTGAAAAATTGAATTTCCAACGAAAAAGTTATTTTCAATCAAGAAACATAAATTTTTAACGATAAAAGATGAACTTTTAACCTGATAGTTGAATTTTGTACCTACAAAGATGAATTTTCAACCAAATAGTTGAATTTTCAGAACAAAAAATAGCAAACAAACCGTTGTATTTACAACCAATAGACGAAAAAAAATATTTCTAAGCCAAGAAGATGAATTTTTTTAGAAGAGAGTTGAAATTGTGATCATCAAAATTTAAATTTTCAACAATAAAATTATTTTCAACCGAGAAAAATGAGTTTTCAAGGGAGAACAAATTTTCTACCAGACAGTTGAATTGACAACGAAATTGCTGAACTTTGAGGCAAAAGAGAAGAATTTTCAACAAAATAGTTTAATTTTCAACCAAATGGTCGCACTTTCAAAAAAAAAGATAAAACTTTAACCAAAAAGGGTTTCACTTTCAACCAGATAGTTGAATTTTTAAATGAAAAGAATGAATTTTTTAGAAGGTAGTTGAATTATCAGCCTGAAAAGTGCAATTATCAAATAAAAAATATTTTCAACTAAGAAAGATAAAAAAAAGATAACTTTGAACCAAAAAAGATGAATTTTCAACTAAATAGTTGCATTTTCAACCAAATGATAGATGAATTTTCGAATAAAGAAGATGAATGTTCTTAAAAAACGTCTGACTTTCAAACCCGAAAAGTTGAATTTTCAACAATAATTTCACAAGTAAAATCGTGAAAAGTCATGATTTCAAATAATTAAACGAAATTAAATGACAGTTCACAATGTGTAAGAATTATACGTGTACGTACTAGGTTTCAGAATCCTCTACATGCATAAAAAATCATTACCAATATCCTATATAATTAATTACCTCCTCTTCCTAATTAATTACCTCCTTTTTCAAGTTTAAGGACAATTTACAATGCACACAGATTTTTTATTGCTGCATAGTTTTCGGAGGTTAATTAAAGAGTTTTCCTGTTTCAGGGAAATGATTGCAGAAGTTGACAATCTGAAGGTGACACTAACTTACAATGAGAGCAGGCAAATAATCCAAATTTCAGTTAATATAAAAAATAAGAAATTACACTCGAGATATTGAGTTTCTGAATGTGGAAAAAAAAGGTTTAATAAAAAAAAAAGTTAGTCAATTGCGCGAAAATTGACCGAGTATTTCAAAATTAAAATTTCATGGGTCTTTAAAATCGGCTTAGGATAACGATTGAAAATCGAATTTTCCATTTTTTACAAAAATGAACACTTGCTCCCGAGGTATCAAGATGCTGAGTGAGAAGAAAAAATACTTGATCGAAAAAAATTATCCCGTTCCGAGAAAATCAAGATTGAATGTTTCGATGTCACAGTATCATAGACGTTTTTTCTTCTGAAAATCCTATGAAAATACGAAAATTATCTATTTTTCCTTTAATAAACGATACTCATTTCGCAAAATTTCAATGCTGAGAGAAATAATAAAATTATCACTAATACATATTAATTTCAATTAAACTTCAACGAAAATTTTAATTTAAACATTTTTTTATCAGTGCACTAGAAAATGATATTTCGAACAAATCCCTTTAACATAACATGGATTCAACCTTTTAAGAATTTTTATGCAATAAACCCATTTTCGGAAAAAATTTGGTTGTCTATACTGAAGACAAAATTTTGTGAATCAAAGGAAATTTACTTGATTCAAAGAAATGATCGTACTGAATACATACATTTAATCATGTATTTCCTCATTCCAAAGAAATGATTTTATCTGAAGCAAAAATATGAAATTATTGAAGCAAACTATTGATTATTTTTGTCAGTGAAATACATATTAATTAAGCGGAGAAACGTTGTTATTGGTTGGAAGAGATAAGAGATTTGTGTTTAAAAACTAGGTAGATGGTATAATCATATGTGATTTTAAATCAAGGAAATATTTCTTTCAAACAAATTAATGTCCATAGACTAAGGAAGAAGGTATTTTTAAATAAAAAATGTAATTCTTCGCTTCACAGAAGCGTACCCTAATTTATATTGAATATTTTTTCGAAAAAAAATATGTTTCCAACAGGATTAAATATTTCTTTGGTCCTAAGATGCTATATATTGTTCAGAATAAGCATGCAAGAAAGTTGACAAAATATTAGTTGATTCAGAGAACCAAATTCTTGACTCAAAGAAACGAGAGATTCATCTAAATAACAATTTCATTTATAGATATAAGGGTAGCTTACGATCAAACAAATCTTTCATTTGACCAAAAAAGTACCACCATTTGACCGTTGTCTAAAAAATTTGAATGGTTAGAATGAAAAATGCACATCTACCATTTATTAAAAAGTATTATTTGATTTAATAATAATAATAATAATAATAATAATAATAATAATAATAATAACAATAATAACCGGGATAGCCCCGTGAAATATATTTAGTTTGGTACAAATATCCAACTCAAAAAGTGCTTTCGACATATTGGGCTATAACCATCTTAAGTCTGAGATATAATTTAAAATTAATAATAATTTTTTTCACGATGTATGCGAAGATTTCCAAAATATCTCAAGCACAATCAGTGTTGATGCTAAGAAACGTAGTAGTATCAGATGACAGTCAGTAAGATAGATTATCAAATCTTCTTTTCATCATATGTATGAAAAAAAATTTGTAGCTCATTTATTTCCTTAGGAATCAGTTTCTATTGTGAGTCAATATTTAATATTGTGAGTCCACCTAGTGGCATTTTTCCTGAACTAATGACTATTGAAATGATAATTTATCTAGAATGATCAATTTCTCTCTCATGAACTAAATAAATGTTCTTTCAAACGGATTTCATGAACGCTTCATTTCAAAAAATTATGTTTACACTGAAATAAATATATTAATAAAACAAATACGCCAAAATGACAAATTTAAAACAAAAGGGAATTTGAACTAAACGGACTTGTATTTATTTCAAAAAATCATTTTCTTCGTTCAAACAAATATTTGTTCGAATTATTTATTTGCGGATTCTTTAATCAATATCCGCTTTCTTCCAATGAAATGGATCCATATTACTCAAAGAAGTTGAATTACTTCATACACACATGGATGAGTTATTGATTTAATTAAGTATTTATTGCTTGAAAAATGATTCGATTCAAATGAAGAAATATTTCTTAGGTCGTTTAAGAGATATTCAAGAAGATCATGTTCTTAGCTTTCAAGAAATCATTTCTCTGACTTGATAATTTTCACATTAATTGCACAGGAATTTTTCTTCTTATTATGGAAATATCACCAAAGAAATGGTTCCTCCGAATTGAGGCATGCCTCTTCTGCTTCTAAGCAATATTTACTCAGCTAAAGTAAACAAAATCTTGGGGAAATAAAAAAAACCAAAGCAACCCATTTTTTGGATCAAGTACATTATTTTCAGAGCAGTTTTGTACTGCCACCTTTCAATTATAGTTGTAAATACTGATTTTAAGAACCATTTCCATATATGAGAAAACTGATTGCATACGAAAATAACAAAAGATTTGTTATTATTCGTTATTTTGAGGTCATCGTGGATGCGCGAACATAAAATATATTTTTCTCTTATCTGTCATTTTTTGTGGGTGATCTGGGTACCAAACTACAACTTTTGGAGTTCCTCCGAATTCGAAAAAAAGGAAATTTTTTTCGTTCTACCTTATCCAGTGTAATTCTATTAAGTTTGTTTTCATTTAATGAAATTAGAAATCATACAGTTATGTAAACAAATTTTCTCTTATAAATAATTATAGTTTCAATAAAAACCAGCTGAATAGAGTTACGTAGAATCTTTTAAGTTATAAAATTAGCCGTTCATCATTGGGATTAAATGAGAATTCTAGATTGCTTCAACAACAATGAGTATATTTTACCCAATTATATAAATCATTTCATAGGTCGATTTTGAACCAATCTTTTGAGACTATTCCATTATTCAAAGAAATGGTTCAATAATGGTTTAGAAAAAGAATCTGTTTGCATAATTCAATATGCTTTTAATGGAATTTTGGATGAAATAATTTAAGAGCTTTATCAATTTAATTCTTCACAACTGCTATTTTGTTTTGAATGGAATGATGATAATTAAAATTTAGTGTCCTTCCTGAACAAATAGTTTTTCTGTGCCAATCAGTAATAATATAACTTTCATCAGTTTTTATCAAGGTCAAATCAAGAAAATTCAATCTGCCTTCTGTTTTGATTCCAACAGTAAACTTTTATCTTGGATGTATATTGTTAAATATATTAAGTAGGGTATCTACATTTTGTGCATGTAAAGACAATACAGAATCATCAACATATCTTGCATAAAAGTCCAGTTCGAAATTAATTTTCTTAAAAACTTAATTTTCCAAATCTTCCATTATAATTTCAGCAATAATTGGGGATAAGACTGAGCCTATTGGAGTTCCAAATTTTGTTTATAGAAACGACCGTTGGATTTAAAATAAATACAATAGAAAACATATTCAATAGCATCAAGGAATTGTTTCTTCTCAATCTTAGTATGAAGTTTGATCGTATCCCATCTATTTTCAATATCAAGCTAAACCCTTTCACATGAAATGTTAGAAAACATGGCTATTACTTCAAATGAAACAAAAATGTAAAATTGCTTCATGTTGAACTGGATTGTACATAGTGAACATCCTTAAATGCAGTCTGACATTTTGCTGGCTTCACTACATTCGGCCATGTTACACGTTGTATTTGAGCGTGTTGCGCTAATCTATGGATAAGGGGCGACGGAGAAAGGGGATTAAATTACGCCGAGGTAGCCAGGTAGTTAGTTAGACGAGTAGCAAAGTTCTTAGATTTAAGTTCCGAGTGATTACGGACCAAGCACCGTCTTTATAGATTTAACGATCGCTCAAGGCACGCTGTCCTAATAAAGCGCTGTTATAATACCGCCAGTATTACCTAGTATCGCAGGCTGTGAATGGAAACCACCGATTTTCAATAATTGATTAAGCAAAGGCCTTTGCTTGATTCGATACGAATTGGCTAGCTCTTGTGTGAGACTTGGTTAATTAATGATAATAAACCCAAATGAAATGTTCGTTAGATTGCTTCTGAAATAACAGGGGATTCTCAAATAGAAATCTAATCATTTATTTCATTATTTATAACATTAGTGAGACGAGAGTCATGAGGAATAATTTGAAACGCTGATCGCAAACCTTTTTTTGTAATAAGGCGTTTATTCTTTCTATATTTCACTCAGATTTACAAAAAATATAATTGCAGGTGGTACATCTCCGAGTAATGTTACATATAATGTTACATATTAATATTGGGTCATTATTATTATTATTAGTAGCAGTAGTATTTCGAGAGTGAAGACAGCTTAGAAGCTGATATAATACAACTCCATTTGGTACAGCGGACCCCACCCGAGTAAAGCCTAAGCAAGCGCTGCTTAACTTATGTGATCGAGTAAGAAGCCTTTAACAATTTCATTTGCCCAAGCGGACACATGGAACTTTCATATTTAATTACTTTAGATGTGGGGATGTGTCCATCAATCACGGAATTTCGGTATTATTAGCTGTCTCAACGATCTAGGCTTTTTGTACTGGAAATTTTCACATTTTATAACTGTCAAAAAAATGTACTTGAGTCAAATAAGTACATATTTTTTCACTTTGCACATGCTTTGCATGCTTATGACAGATTGAAGATAATAATTACTTCACTCAAATTAATTCCATCTACACAATATTCCACGTTTGAACTTCAGTATGAATGCATGAAAATACATTCTTTTCATATATTTTATAATATTTTCCGTATTAATAGCTAGGCTAGAACTCCGAGCTATTTATCCCGGAATGTTGGGATGAATCGTTCAAAATTGTTAAATCGGCTATTTATACTTAATTTTTGAGATTAATAACCCACTTCGTTCAACGGGCTAATAATACGGAACTTCCGTTTTTGAAATTCAAATTTTTACAATATGAGATATTTCCTTTTTCTTGCTCTCAAATTGAGATTATTTAATGCCCAACATTTGTTTTGATTCTTTAAATTCTAATGAACTATATATACAATACTTTTTCCTTTTCACAGTATGTAAAAAATCTCATTTCATGATCGATCGTCTACCGATCTGATGATGTGATACAGATAACTTAAATTCAAAGATTACTTGGAATTAGGACTAAATTTTCAAAATTGTAAGAATTTTTTAATAAAAATTTGCTTAATTCTGCATTTCAACAATTTGCTAAGACTTCAACGTTATAATTGAAAAATTTGGAATTTAAAAAACTTTTATCAGCATTTCTGCATTTTTCACGTTTTAAATTGGAAGTTGCTTAATTTTGGATGCTTAACTGCACTCAAACATTTAAATTCTCAAAAATATGATGTAAAGTTTTAAATTCAGCATTTTTGTGTATTAAAAAACCATCCAGTTTCGAACTGTTTCAAAATTGAAATTGTTTAATTTTTAATTTGTTCCACAACTATTATTGAAACGGTCAATTTTTCAATCTTGAAAGGCTCAAGCAGAAATGGTTGAAATATTTTGTAAGAAAAATAAAAGACGGAGAAACCATGATTTTAATTCTGCATTACAGTTCCTGAAAAATTGTAATTCGCTGTCGCTCAAATTGATTGTTTATAAAATTAATTTCTACCCCTTGTTATTCAATAAAGGCACTGACTAGTATTACGAAATATTCTGTAAGACTAACTCGGTCAAGTATATCGCTAGCACTAGAGTGACGGAAAATTCCATAACTTTAGCCCTGAACGAGCTAAAAAGAGTCTCTTGGCACAGTGTGTGTAAAATGCGTTTTCACACACCCGTATTAGTGCGTGAAATAAAAGTAAATGGAATTAGTCCTACGCACTAATATGGGTGTGTAAAAACGCATTTTTACGGACACTGTGTCAAAAAATATCGTATGCAACATATGCGTATGATTTACCCACTTGTAGTGATCGCGTGTGTTAAATCGCATTTCACGCACATGTTGCATAATATACTATAGTCTTACGGAAAATTCTATAACGGTAGATAGGTCACTGAGGAAAATCTGTTATGAATTCTCGCTTTTGGGAAGATTTTTCGTCCCTCCTGTAAAAATCGGTTGCATTGACTCTGGTCAGTCACAATCTTTAATATTTTTTTCTCCTTGATAGAATAGGGATAATCCATTTTTCCTCTCTTCTTGAATTGTTTTTGTGATTTGAAAAAACTGTACTGACTTTATAATAAAAGTTAAAAATGGAAAAATTCTGAAAATTTGTTAGCAGATGCATGATTACAATGTAAGTCTTGTAATACATAATCTTTCCTTGAAAGAGGCCGCAATCAGTGCATCACAACGAATATAAATCATTGCCGTTCTTACAGAGAAAGAACAAACGAAGAATCATCAGTTACATCCTTATTGCAAAACAAATAGGGAATCCTATACCGCACGAATTAGCTGATAATTGTGAATCGTGGTTACGCCTACTCTGACTTTTTCGCATTTTATGCATATATTTCTCGTCGCAAATTATGCGAGATAGTCATTTTCCGTTTCTCATACTTTATTAGTCGGATATAAGTACTCTTTGTCACAATTATTCTCGTGAAGAAATCAGTATGATGGGAAAATTGAATTCTTTTAGAAATATTTCAATTAACTTGCACTCCATCTCTTCCTTTCATTCTTAACCTTCTGTGAATTCAATTTATTCATTCAAGCGGAGGGCTTAAATTTTGCTCAAATCAATACAGAAACATGAAATATGGTGTGGAGGTTCTTTTTGCCATTGGAAAATATTTAGGCTGATGTATCAATTTTTTTCCAAAATTTTCTTTTTGAAAAAAAAATGTTGTCCATTTTTTTTGGAACATTTAAAAAAAGGCCCAGTTAAGTAAACCGAAATTCTGTTTGAATACGCCCAGGGAATCTTGAGCTTCGATAGAACGTCTGTCTTGAGGTTTCAGGCAAAAAAAAATCACTGTTTCAAATTCTATTTAGGCTATTTTATGTTTCAACATCCACAAATTGGAAATTAAATTTGAATTACATTCGAATTCACTACTAATTTATCATCAATTATAATTACATTGGAAAAAAGTAAGAAATACGAATGTTCGCATCTCGATTATTTCATAGAAAAACGGTATCAAACACGTACACTAATGATTAAATGAAAAATTGTGCTTTCGTTGCCCAAAAATACAATGATTTTCAAATTCTTGTAGAGACAAAATAACATAAGGGTTTCTGCCCGGGGCCTATGAAATCCTAAGGACAAATGTCTATTGTACTTATCCTTGAAAAATCATATGAAAACGATAACTTAATCATATTTAGAGAATCAGAATGTAAAAATAGTATTATTTTTTATTGGAAAAAAATATATATATACTTTTATATTGGGGTGTATATGCAAATATTTCGAAAATGGTACAAAATGTTAAAAAATGGATACTGAATTTCTCTTCATTTACTCTTATACAGAAAGAAAATTGCATGAAATACGATTTTCATTTTGATATGTACCTGCTCTCCTCTTAATTCAAAGCAGATATATGACATAAATTATTCAAAGTATCTCGTTGATTAACTTTCTCTCCGGAATAATGAAGCTTTCAATTTGGAATTTGTTTTTAGTGTTAAAAATCTTTTTTTTCGTTTGCTATTCGTTCGAATTTAACACAACTTAAACAACCTACTTCTCTTTTAATAACCTGAATCTGCTACGAAGTTTGCGCTGCTTAAAAATGCGCTGGGATATCAGGAAAAGCTGTCGGTTCCATTTGCGTATAATAAGAAAGACGTTTCGAAGACTTGTTACAAATTTGAAGGAGAGAAAAAATCACTTTTGAACTATATTAAATATGTAATCAAGCTACTTTTGTTCAAAAGTATACATCACAAAGCGTTAAAAAATTATATTTTTCAAATTATTTAAGTAAGAGGGTAAACCAACTGCTTAAAAAATGATTAGTATATAGCATTGTATATACTATACTCCTCTTCAATGCAGCTACTATAGAAAGTACACAGAAAAAAGCTGGGTCCATTTTGAATCGGATATTGATCCAAAATTAAAAGGCAGCATTTTTTAGTCAAGAAGGACCTGAATTGATTTGTTAAACAAAAGGAAATGACATGAAGTAGCTCCGGCAGCGACTGAAGTGTACCTTAAAACAATATTTACTACTCATTAGCATTTCCTGAAAGAAAATATATCTTACAGGCTCAACAAAAACTATACAAATCTCCATTTTACCTGATATTCTTAACATTTATAATTGCTGCAACAAAGAAGAAGCCTATAGATTGATATCAACTTTTTATACACATGCTCCCAAGTTTTTCACCAATACAATTATCACCGTTTGGACGCGGCAAAGGTTTAAATCCGCTTCTGGTAACGAAGTCACTAGTCATCCCGGATGTACACATCACCAGACCTGCAGATCAGGAGATCGCAAATGGGGATAAAAGCCAGGACCGAAACAAAGGCGAAGGAATGTCGAAGGGACAGAGACAGCAATTGTTTAACATTATCAGCATGATTATAAAAGAAGCTTCAACTAATGATGATAAAGGTGGGAGAAGCATGCTATTAAGACACGTAATCGTGTGACTGTAGGAAAATGAAAGAAGAGGCAAGACCATTGTCATTCTAATTTAAATTACTGCATTTTCTATTTTATATCTTCTGCCTGCATTAACCTTGGAAAAAACATTCAACATACTCTTTACAAAAACTTTTCTTCAAAGCCTTTACATAGTGCATGTAGGCGACATAATGAGAATCGCTTTCTTCTCTTTTTTTCATAATTCAAAGTGCGAATTACCGTTTGATGAAAGGAAGCCCTGGTTATAAAAGGATAAAATGACTGTCATTTCGTTGGATAACTAATTAGAGATTTATCTTTTAGTGTGAAAAATACACCCACACGCAGATATGCAACATTCTGTCCAAACGTTCCCGTGCTACTTATTTTCAAATCGGCAACTGTCACATGACACTACTTTCGCTTTCTCACAGCGACTTCGCGCTATTGTGCTGGAATGAAATGCGTCTGGCGTGTGAAGATTCGAGCACGAGAGAGAATTTCCTCGCTCCCATCTATTTATGATCAATCTCAAGTCCGGACTGAAGGAATCCAGTTCCAGTGGCTTTCCAAAACCTATCAGGTCTACCTCTTGTGGATAGTATCGACGTCTTTATAAACTATTTGATTCAAGGATTAGGATTCTCGCTGACATGCAGATTAAATAAATAAGGTTATTATTAACAGCTGGAAAGGACAGGGAGGTCGAACATATTTTCATAGTATGTAATTTATGAGTAAATAAGCAGGAGATTTGAAATGCAAAGAGTAGTCATATTTTGCTTCCACATGGAAGGGAGTTGCCATAAATCCGAACTCCATCAAATTGAAAAGGATCCTTTTTTGCAGAAGATGCTGAGGGAATTGTATTCTTTCCTTTATGAGAGAACTCATTTTTGAAGTAGGTAGGCACGAATTGAAAATTATTCAATGGAACCGATATTACACTTCGTAGTTATTACGACTTGATAGCATGCCATTCACGTTGAAAAGCGTAAAGAGTGTGATTTGTGACAGCTTTTCAGATTCTGTATAATTGAGTGCTTCCAAACAACACCTACAGGAAGAGGGTTCCGTAGCCTGTTTTGATCTATGTCTTCAAATCAAATCAAACATAACGGTCAATAATAACCACTTCCCTCATTACTTTCCCTAACCCTCTCCTTTCCCTCTCATCTTTCGCCCCTTATTTACCCACCCAGAGTTCTTCCCCCACCCCACCATCCCTTATCAAGCTGAAAAATGTATTTTTGTTTTTATGCCACTTTGTCCTCAATTTATCTCATAAGTTTCTTCCCAAGGGACTTAATAAGACGCAGTTTTTTTTTCGAGGAATGGTGGAAAATCTTACAAAGACACTCGGGAGGATCCGCAGTTTCCGAGCGTGTAGGATTTCCTTTCACCAAAAACCACCATCCTTTTCTTCTTGGCAAACATCCTCCCGGAAACCGCTTTCGCATTACTTCAGGGGGTGCCGTTTTCTCAGCTTTCCAGGGCTCCTTCTGGATTTTGCCTCCTGATCTGCTTCTGCCAATGCAGCTTTTGGCTTTCAATGTGGGTTCTTGAGGCTTCCTCTTCAAGGCTCTCTCTCTGAACACCGCACATTTCATTGTCCCCGGAAGATGGTCAGTCCATGTGTTGGTGCACACTATAGCTTGATGTCCCTCGATGGCGCATTTCCAACAACTCATTGTCCTGTGCGAACCAGTGCAACTCGTTGCCAGGTGGCCGTAGCCTTGGCAGCGATAACATCGCGTCATCACCTTTTTTTCCAAACCCTGCAGTAAACCCAGCTGATCTTGATGTAGGCGCCCGCAGAAGATTCCACATCCGCTTTTCACCTAACTTGACAAAGGCCCTCCTTGTTTCTCAAAGGGTTTTCATGTCGAAGACACCCTCGTGGCCAACAGCGAGTCACCATCAAAACACCTCCTCAGGGCTTCCTCTACTTCATCCGCCTCGATAGTCGAATCGACATCCAAGTTCTCCACCTCAGTCTTGGGAACGAGGAGACGAACAACTCCGCTCCTTCCAACAGCAGCTACGATGGCCGAGGACAGTTTTGTCTTTCCCCCTGGCGTCTTCCCTACATCTGTGAGGACCTCTTCGTTCTTGGTCTCCCTGATTCCCTTGATTTTTCCTTTAAGTTCGTTAGATTTTACCTTTTTTTGAGGTTCTTAAGAACCTCGGTCCCAGGTCCTGAGCCTCTTCTTCACCTGCCTGGATGTGTTGGTCTCCTAGGGGCTCGCTACTGCGAGCTACTGCGAGAAAGTCTACTGACTTTCTCGTTCTCTCCCGGAAGACCAGTTCGAGAGTTGCCTCGGTTTGCTGCTCCATCTGAGTCCTCTTGCAGGCTGTGTCCTCTAATTTTGCTGCTGATTTAGTCTCCTTAATCTTCTTGCCGAGTTTTTCGGTAAGACGATACTCGAAGCTATCAAAGCAGCTTCCTGTCGATCTTGCGTTCTCAGGCATCTTATTTAATACATATAACGCTTCATATAGCCTGATTTTAATTAGTAGGTACGTGCTTCTCTTTGTCCCGCAAAAATCCTCCATTTTATCGAGTATGCCCTCTCTAGCTTTCCGATGAGCTTGGTCGTCGTCTCCATAAATCCCTTTACTCTATCCTTGTGGATTCCCACCTCAGTTTTGGAACTCCCATCGCGCTTCTCTGTAATGTCCAACTCTCCATTGAACAACTCCTCACAAAAGCTTCATTTTAAGTTTTCTTTTTCTACATATAGTCTCACAATTAGCTAAGTATACGCCTTGGCTCGGAGGTTCTTCCTTCGGGTCCATCCCTGGACTATTGCCCACTACTGCTTATTAAGTCGTGTAATCTTACTCTACCAAACACCTTACTCTTCACCCCTTTCCATTTTCCTTGTCCATCCCCCTCTTTTTCCGACGCCCTCACGAAGCACGAAAAACATCATAACGATATTTGGGAAGAATACAGCCCTTCGGTTGGGAAATTATCCCTTATGTAGCTGAAAAATGTTTATTTTATTTCTCTAAGATTTTGTTCTCAACTTATTTCACAATTTTCTAACTAAGTGACTTGAAAAGACGTAGTAGAGTCAACAGAACCTGTGTTGATAAAAATTCAACCTAAAAAGGATGAAAGCGCCCCTTTGCAATTGAAAAAATCTATTTCGTCAATATGATTTGGAATATTTTGTTCATACTCAAACCCTCAAATGAGTTTACAAAGTGTTGTAAAGAAAAATATAAAAGAATACGAAACCCTGAAAGAAGAGATTGTCTATTAAAGGGGCCATAAAGTTATACTTTTCTTTCTCGTATACAATTGCTTGTGATTTCATTCTGAAATATTGTGAGGGAGAATAAATATTTGTATTATTTTATATTAGAGGGGTGTTTTTTTCATTTTTAAGGTTCCATTAAGGGAACCCGTCATCGAATTTTCAGATAGATTGTTACCCATGTTCCCCTATATGTTGCGACTTTCGTAACTCATTTGCAATTTCATTATTTTGAAGAAAGAAATTCAAGTTAATTTACAAAAAAATAGAATTATCATGAATAAGGTGATTGCAATTTCATGAGCAATTATTCCACATTTGGTCATAGTGCTGGTACGTTTGTATACCAATTTGTGGAATATGATATATTATTCAAAATCGTGAAATATGCTTGTAAGCTATTTCGAATTCCATGGATATAACTTGTTTGAAATTGCGCTACAGTTCTCAATTGAATTGACATAAGCCTAATATAGTCACAAGTGTCGAAACGCGAATTGCCCTAGATAGACATCAGCCTTGAAGACATTATCAGAAATATCTCCCTTTATTTTAAAATTACATGCATTTTTGATCGATTACTTCAAAAGTATATGATCTAAACATTTAATAAAAACGCTTATTTTTTTAAAATGTAAGTACTTAAAGCTTATTCAAAATTGATTAAAAATGCCGATTTGAAATATCACATTTGAATGAGTGTTCATTATGATGACGTCCATTATACGGAGTACACAAAAAAATGATTAAGCATGCGCAGATAATTTATTATATTTTTGAATTCGGTGACTCTCAATCATAATATTCCATGCTAATATTACTCAGATTTTTTATTTTCTGATGTTATAAATAAACATTTTCAGTCAAGCTTCCAAAAAACATGACAAATTTTCCAAAATTTCAAGTGGTTGAAGAATTTGCGAATCCACTAAGTAATAACCTTCTTCCATCACGCACTGCAAATCTTCGACATTTTGAATATCAATAAACATATGGATGTCAAAAAATTAAATGTTCGAAATTTGTTCACGTTGTACAAAAATACTGAATAAATAATCACTAACAAGGACTGCCCGTATAACTAACGTCACATTAATCATAAAAGATCCACGCATGTTTTTTCCACTTTTAAGAATAGAATTTAAAAATATTCAAACCCAATATTGATCAATTTTTTGTATAAGTAAACTCAGTTTAACATCCTCAACAAGATTCAATCATTATTTTCCGTATTCATGATGCATGCAAATCCTCTATTCTTTAAAAGTTAGAACCTTGTGCTTCTTTACGCAAGAACATAACCTAAACTAGACTCATCTAAATTATGGTCCTTATTTTGCGTTCTATTTTTAAATAATTTATTACTTGCAACGCATATGTGGTTGATAATAAGTATAATAAATTGTCGATATTTATGCGAAAAAGCAGTAATATAAGACTCGTTTATCGTCACTTTACTGCCTAAATAAGCATATAATTATTGTAGAAACAAAACGGCCTGCAATTACCTCATACACAGACTTAGGCTTTTCTCAATGGTATATAAAAGGGGAATCGTATTTCAACAACATCTCAAACGTGAAAAGTCTTTGCAAATTTCAACATAGCCGATTTTCTGTAATAAAAAGTGACATTATGACAGGGCTGCCAGCATTGGCGATTTCTCGCCATTTTGGCTATTTTCTGCTGACCATGGTGGGAAAAAATGATGGTTTGGCTATGGCTGTTTTTTTTGGCGATTTTCCACAGTGTTGGCGATTTTTTGGCTATTTTTTCTAATCCTACAAAAAATTTTAAATTTTTTCTGGTTCGTGCCTAGTTCCAACAATGATAGTCAAAAAATCGACTAAAATATCGATTTATTCGATTTACTTATAGTCCTGGGGAATCACATATGTTTTAGTAACTTCTTAGGGCGTTAGTTGTTCACGAGTTGGTAAAACTCATTTTTCAATATAATGATTGATAATGATAATGATAATAAGTTAACAAGTATCATATGATGATTACCATCAATCATCAAAATTGTCTATAATCATCAATTCTTCATGGAAAAAGGTCAATAAAGGAAGTAAGTTGTAAATATTGTACATTTAGTGACCAATGTGAATATGTGTAAATAATATTACTTAGTAGTTTGAAAAAAAAACGTCTGGAGGACTCAGGTCGGGTAAGCATGTCATTTGTCATTATTTGATGCTTGGAACTTCATACTTCTTGGCACTTTTTGGGATTGTTGACATAATTTTCCCATTTCCAGTTCTTGTTTTCTCAACCGTGCCCGTCCTGTCATAATTACCATTATGGCGCCACCCAAAGAAATTAAATTAGACAATGAAAAAAACCGTCAATATAAGGTAGAGTGGGAAAATCAAGAATGGAGGTGTGTAAATTTGCACATACATTTGTACTATATTTAACATTGACGTTAATTTTTTCCACATTTTTTTATAGTTGCTCCCTTCATTTTATTTCATTTTGCTCAAAATGCATAAAATATAATACTGTAAAGTATAATAAAATGTGAAAATATTAGCAAAAATATGTTTGATGAATCTAAAAAAAAAATTGGGAAAAAATATGCAATACTTTAAATTGAAAAAAAAAATCATAAAATCAAGGGTCTGAATGAGGTATTAAGGGCTGAATAAAATTTTTGTTTTATATTTACAGATTGTTTGAAAGAAAATACAAGTGGTGGAACGAAAGGGGATTTTTGCAAATGGTGCCATACCCCTTTGAGAGCACATGCTGCGGACTTAAAAGTGCATGCTTCAACTCCAAAACACCAAGCAAACAAAATATCCGTCACTCTACCTCGCAGTCAACGGAAGCTTCCGCAGTCTTTTGGCTTCTTAGAGTCAGAGAAGAACAAAGTTGAAGATTTAACTTTGGCAACATTTATAGCTGCTCATTGTTCAGTTCAATTTATTGATCATCTTACCGATTTTATAAAAAAATTTGATAAAAACTCTTCATTTGGAAAGCTGCAATTACATCGAACAAAATGCAGTAATTTAATAAGAAACGTCATCGGGCCATATTTATGCTTTTGTGTCAAATATTTCAATCAGTCAAAAGGCAAGATTACCACATTATTCTTAGGAATAGTTGCTGTTGAAAGTACAACAGCCGATGCACTCTATAATTGTTTCACTTCATTTTTGCAAGAGATAAAGTTGAATATCAAAAATTTATTCGCCATTGGCACTGATGGTGCAAATAATTTGTGTGGCAAACACAATTCATTGTACACGAAACTGAAACAACATTGTCCTGATTTGCTACTTATACGTTGTACTTGTTATTCGCTTGTTAACGCCTGTTCCAAGGCTTCAGAAGATCTGCCTGCTAATGTTGAATTTTTATGCCGGGAAGTGTATGGATGGTTCAAACATAGTACTTTACGCCAGGCCGAGTATAAACGAATATTTGAAATGTTAAATGTTCCTAAAAAAGATACAAAAAAATTGATAAAATTTGTAAATTTCTGCCGAACCAGATGGCTGTGCATGCATAGTGTTATTCAGCGAATCCGTGAGAACTGGTTTGAGTTAAAAACTCATTTTACAATTGTTGTCAAAAAAGAAAAATGTTACACATCGCGACAACTGTGTGAAATGTTCAATGATAATTCTAATTATTTGTTTTTGACAATAATAATTGAAGCAATTCTTTTTGAAACGAATCAAACAAATTTGTGTTTTCCAAAACAAAATTTTGACGCGGGAAAAGCTCTTCAGGATTTGGAAAGATTATTCGATTTTTTGTGCCGAAAAGTTATGAAACCAGCTTTTATTACCACAAAAAACACCGAAGTTTTGATCAAAGCTACTGATAATGATCTTGCGTTCTTGTTACCTGAAAATTCAGATTTCGGCATTGCTTATTACAAAGCAAAAAGTTCCTCATATCCAATCACCAAAGAACAACAAATGTTAGTTGAATCGAAGGCTTTCGAATATTTAAAAACGCTTTGCAAAGAAGTGGCAAAAAGACTTCCGAATAGTTTGTCAAACTTGACAAAAATTCAGAATTTCTCACCTCAACTTTGCTTGAGTTCTAATCGTCTTTCATTCAAAGATTTACCTTTTGTTCATAAACATGTCATGGACAAAGATTTAAGCTTAATGAAAAATCAATGGCTTAAATTGTTGAGCGTTAAGTGGGAAACTATTACTGATAAAAAGGAAAATTTGCAAAATAGTCACGATTTTTGGCCAATGGTCAACAAATTTACAAATGCAGGTGGCGTTCAAGTTTTCAAAGAGTTGTCACTTTTTGTTTTGAAAATTTTGACTGTCCCCATGAATGGACCGTGTGTTGCAAAAGCTTTGAATCATCGAAAGAAATTATTAAAAATTTTAATTATCACATAGTTTACCCTAAAGTTGGTACTGATGAAGAAAAAGTTCAAAGAGAAAGCGACGAAACCCTTATTGCTGTAAGTGAAATTGACTTTCCTTGTATTTGCATACCCGATGATGATGATGAATAATTAGGTATAAATACTGTACACATGATTTATAGTATAACACTGTGGTCCAAAGAATTCTTTTTGTTACCTGATTAGATTATATATTCGAGTATGTAAAATTGAGACAAATTTTTGTATCAGGAAATTTGCACATAATGTAGGAAAAAAAATTTTTATGTACCTAAAACAATGAAAGTATTCAGTTACAAGAGAGAGAGAGCTTTATAAATAAAAGTAGTTGACATATTTTATGCCTGAAAAGTGAACTAAGTATTATTATTCATAACTAAATAATTATTTTTGTTCAAAGAGTAACTAAATGTGTAGTTAAAATATTTCAAAAATTATATTTATGTATGAAAATATGTTTTCCACACATTTTGAAAGATACTTGACAAAAGACTAAATAACAGGGTGCAAAAATTCACTTCAAGAGATTTTGTATATTTTTAGAAGGTTAAGCGCGACAAACGTTATGTAAAGCATAAAAAGTTTGAACTGAATAAAATATTGAACATATTATTGTAATCTGTGCATTCATTTTATTGCTTAACCATAGCATTTACTCCGTTTTTAAAAATGAGTCACAAAAGAATGGTGAAATTTATTATCCAACATTGTCTTTCAGTGTTCTTATTGATATTAAATGTTTAATGAGTATCTTTACGGATTACAAAATTTGTCCAATTTATGATAAATTATCGTTGATTCAAATTTCCCGCTTGAATTAAGCATGCTCAAGTAGAGCGCTAATTGGCTATTTTAGTGGCAATATGAGAAAACAGTATGGCGGTTTTTGACATCCAGGTGGCGGTATCTCGCAAACTTTTCCTGGCAGCCCTGCCCTGGTACGTTTCCGATGTAGCGCAACGACTTAGTGTCTTGTACTATTCTTAAAATAATTATGCAGTAAAGAATCCATTTCGTTTATTTATTTACTTTTATTGTTTTACAACTCAATACAGTAACAACGCGAATGAAAATAAGAGGTATGTTACATATTTTCAACATAAACGTATACAATCAAAATATTGAATAAATTACTTACAATCGATAATGATATCCAGGGCCGAATTAACAAGTAGGCAGAATAGGCAGTTGCCTGGGGCCCCCGATTTCAGGGGGCCCCCGAAAAATGAAAAAGACTTCTAAAATTTTCTTACAAACATAAAATTCTAGAGAGTGAACAGAACTGAAAATAAATTTTACTCAAATAAATAAAACTCAATTGACCGCATTCAAAAGACAACGACCGACGAACTAGACAAGGTTCATAAAAAGGACATTTCCGACTCATTTGACAAACTGTATGAGCGTGCAAAGAAGTGTATGGAAGTGAAAGGAGAGTATGTTGCATAATAAAAAAGAATTATCGCAAAATGTACACTGGTTGTTTTTATTTTGAAAAATATCGGTTATTTTTGGAACAGAGGGTGTAGAAGCCTTCAAGCGGAAATTTCAACTATAGAATGATGAATGAGTGAATGAATAATGATGGATGACAAATAAATGAATGTATCATTTAGTATAATTTAACAAATACCTTTTCGTGAATGTTCGAGAATAGAAGTGAATGAAAAGGTCGAGAATATTCGAGAACAATAAATGACTGGAATTTTCGATAATATTCTGGAACATTTGAATTTGTATATAAGACGGAGAATTCGCTCTACGGGGAATCCCCGTACAGCGTCAAGTCTGAGAATGCTCACCGTAAACAATTACATAGTGTGAAGTGAATAGAATATCCATGTTATTATCACGTAAAAGTCCGCGTTTTTTTCTTTTCCGTAGTGAGACCATTATTTTTCGAGAGTGATAGTTTAAGTGCAATACACTAGTAAATACTCAAACTATCGTTAGCGTCTTAAGTTGGTATTATGTAAAAAAATGTCTCGTTCATATTTAAGTGGTGCGCAAAAAAGAAAGGTTGCCGAAGAAAAACGATCACGAACAAGTGCAGTGTTAGAGAAAGTTCCAAAACTCGACAATTATTTTCATCGGAACGTAAAAACACCAAATTCATCAGGCAGTCAAGGACTTGCAACTAGTCCTGAATTGAACGATGATCCAGTCAACTCAACACCTGAATCTTCAAATCAATCTCTTGTGGGCGAAAGTGTACATAAAAATAAAGGTGTAGAAATTTCGAACCGTTCCAACGATCCAGGAAAATGGGAAAAATTTAGTAGTGAAGATGTAAGATTTTGGATTGAACATGGGCCATCCACATGTCAAAATTCGACTGGACCATTCGAATCATCTAAGCGTCGGTATGAAAACGAATCAACATCGAGATATTGTTCGCCCAACGTATTTTTTGGGACTAAACCAAATGGAGAAAAAACAAACCGAGATTGGCTTATTTATTCACCAATGAAAGGTAATGTATGATTTGAATCAAAATTCTTTCAAGAAATTTACTCTATTTTTTTAGAAAGAATCAGGATTTTTTCTAGCAATAAAAAAAATCCTAAAAAAATAAACCTGAAGGTTAAACGAATTCGTTTAAAAAGTAACTTCCAATTTCTTATACTTGAAAATTTATGATTAACTTGTAATATAACCAAGTTACATTAACTTAAACAAGTTACATTAACTCAACCAAGTTTCTTATAAAAAGTTGCTACAAATATTGTAATATGGCACTGCAATCACTGCAATTTCACATTGAACTTGTAGAATTAACACATTAATCACGGTGAAACATTTGCAAACCGACCTGTAATTTTTAACTACTTTTTTTACAGTGTGATGATTCTCTAAATACTTCCATTACAGATTTTTTCGAATTTAGCCTTCGTTTTCGATTTACTCATTGAATTAATTTTTTTAAAAAGCATGCTTTTGATCACGTAATATTGGTCCTTTTTTTCGAACAAAAGACTAGTTGTGTCCTCTTATTAACCTGATCACGTTTCTGGAATAAAATAGGTCAAAAACTGCACGAGAAAAAATTTGAAATAGCGGTCAATGAGTATTTTTTTTATATTCTCTGACCTTGAAAAAACATTCAGAGAAAAGAAAACGGAAAACGACAGAAAACCGGAAAGCCGGTCGAATAAATAGACCTAACATTCAAAAAACCTGTAAAGAAAGTATCCAGGGGGTCATTACCAACCATTCTAGACAGGTTTCGTTTTTTTGTAATTTTCAAAATTATTTTTTGGCACACAGTGTAATCGATAATAATAATTTTTTGTTTTTATTCACAGGGTCTGTCTATTGTTTTTATTGCAAGCTATTTCTACCACCCGACCAATCGATAAAACTTTCTCGTGAAGGATTTGATGACTGGAAAAACATCGGAAGTCATTTACAACAGCATGAAAAAAATCCAAAACATCGGGAGTGTTTGCTGATTTACCGGCAAAAACGGAAGGACGAAAACAATCTGCCAGAACTACTCGAGAATGAACTACTAAGTGAAAAAAAATACTGGCGCGACGTTTTAAAACGGGTAGTTGCTGTCATTACCACATTAGCAGAGCGAGGTTTGTCATTCAGGGGTTCGAATGAGCAATTCGGGGTGCCGGACAACGGAAATTATCTAGGGTTACTTGAACTCGTTGCGAAATTTGATCCTTTTTTGCAAGGTCATATTGTTAGATACGGCAATGCTGGGACAGGTGTAACTTCTTATTTATCGAAGACGATCTGCGAGGAGTTCATTAACATTATGGGTAAGAAAGTCAGATCATACATTTTAAAAGAGGTTACTTCGGCTAGGTATTTTAGCTTATCTGTCGATTCGACTCCTGATGTATCGCATGTTGATCAATTATCTATTATTTTAAGATATGTTTCTCCGAACGATTTTCAACCAGTCGAAAGGTTTATAACTTTTCTTCAGTTGGAAGGTCATACTGGTGAAAGTCTAGCGAATCAAACTTTAAAGTTTCTTACTGAAGACTGTGGTTTAGATATTCAAAATTG
>JAUMHM010000050.1:9938737-9961395 GCA_032362435.1 Melikaiella ostensackeni | reverse complement strand
AACAGTTTTCTAGATAGTCAAAGCGACCATCTGTGGAGAGTCAAAACGAGAGATTCAAATCGATCATCTCAGAGCGTCGATTCGATCATCTTGGTTGGTCGACTCCATCATCTCAAAGAGCCAACCTGATCATCATAGACATAGAGGGTCGATTTGATCATTGCGGATGGCCAACTTGATCATCTCAGATAGTCGACTTGATCACCTCGCAGAGGATCCACTTGATCATATCTTCGAGGATCGATTTTATTATCTCATATCTTCCATAGCTGTTGTCCTTCCTCTACCTACATTATACATATATGTGAGATGTCAGTCTCTTCTAAGAGACTGGAAATCATAGAATTAAGTGGACCTTACAAAACCTGAAAATGTATGTAAAATTCATGAAATCTAGAGGCATTTTTCATTATCTGTGGAGAGCGAGGTGTATGAGGCATGACTTGATACAATATATTCTTAGAAGCACGAGAAGTTAAAGACATGGCGTCACCGCACTGAATTGTAACATTTCAAACACTGGAGTGAATTCAGAAACCTATATAAATGCGTATCACGCATCTCATAACTCTTATTTCTGTTTTACCAATAAATGATGAAATTTTTCGCACGATTTCAGTTAAAAACGATACGGGAAAAACACATTGATTGCTGAGCGTCGAGTGACTTCTTTGTCCTAAACATCAAATTTGACGTTGGAAATCCAATACGAAAAACGTAATCCACTTTCAACTATGTTCTATGTTATGCACTTCACTCTCTACGCATGTTCGAAATATCCACAAGCAGATTTTTAAATTAAATTTTCAAATGTGCTACTACTCTGAAGATTCTCAAATTCAATAAAACAGGCCTTAAATCAGTATGAGAACCATACAAAAAAAATTATCATGTGTTAGAGTGAGAAAAAAAATTATCAATGCAAATTATAATCATGGTTTCGTAGTTCGCATCAATCAGTTGCTGAAATTCATATTTTTTGCATTAAATATGAGAGAAATTAATGTACGAATACGATTAGCTAAAAATAGTTGCTCTTTTATTATTCTTAAATGAATTTTTTTATACAAATACACAGTTCAGTAATATCTGATAAACTGAAATTGTCTACCCAATTTCTTTTTGTTGACATATTTTGTGATTCGACCGAAGTTTCTATTTATTTAAACAATTATTATAAACAAATTTCCATGCTCAAAATTCTTCCATGCATACTCACTTTTTTGACGAAACCGACTAAAAATGTCTTACCAGAGACTTCTTGCTGTTATATTTTCTGAATGAATAAGTATTGATAATTATTGAAACAATTTTCTCAAACAAGAACACACTTTTAACTTTCTTCCATGGATGGTCTAATTCTTTTCAAGGAATCAACTAAAAATATTTTACCAATGACTTCTTGTTGTCATATATTTGCAACTGACAGCAAATGTTAATTATTTAGATAAATCTCATAAACTAATACCTATTTCCACTTTTTTCTAGGAATAAGCTATCAGTTTAGTTAAAAGTTGAGTAGTATATGTAGAATGAGTAGAATAAGTTATCAGTTTAAGAAGAAACAAGAATTATTAATATCTCAAATGTGAAGAATAAAGACCTTGTATTATATTATTTATAATAAAGTAATCTTAAATAACTGTTTTGAATAAAGCAAAGTTCAAATAATCTTCTTCAGATACGAAAAATGCGAACAAGGCTGAGAACGAGGAGTTGACAACTCGACCGATCGGGTGAACACCTACTTCTAAATGCAAGAGACTTCAGGATATTTCAATGACTTCAGAAAATTTCACTGACTTCAGGAGATTTCAAGTGACTTCAGGAAAATTCAAGTGACTTCAGGAGAATTCAAGTGACTTCACGTGACTTCATGTGAATTCATGTGACTGTATAAGAATTCACGGGACTTCAAATGACTTCAGAAGAATTCAAGTAACTTTGAGTGACTTTATGTGAATTCAAATGACTACAGAAATTGCAGGAGATTTCGAGTGACTTTACGTGACTTCAAGAGAATTCAAGTGACTTCGCGTGACTTCATGTGAGTGCATGTGAATTCAGGTGACTTCAAATGACTTCAGAAGAATTCAAGTGACTGCGTGACTTCATGTGAATTCAAATGACTACAGAAATTTTAGGAGATTTCAAGTGACCTTACGTGACTTCAGGAGAATTCAAGTGACTTCAAAAGAATTCAGGTGACTTCACGTGATTTCTTGTGAATTCAAATGTCTTCTGGATAAACGGTCGAATCCTTCAGATTTCAAAAGATTTCAAGAAATTTTCGCAGAATTTACTGATTTCAGGAGATCTTACAAAATTTCATTAATTTTACGTGGTATCTTTTTATTTAGCAAGATATTCGCTATTTATTCAGAAAGCGTTCGTAACTAGCTACAGCCACACTTTAAGCAATTTCCTGATTTTGAATCGAATATAAAAATTTCATTCATTTAACTTATTTTAAAATTACCTACGAATACTTTAGTCAAACTTGTAAAATTAGTCAAATTTATACATTTACCTTGAAATGATCTATTAAAGTATTATTAATTTCAAGACTAAAAAGTTAGAAACAAGAGAGGGATTTGAAGAAATAATAAAACTCAATGAATACTCTAAAAATACAACCTTTTTAATGTTATTAATAATATGTTGGCTATAATTTGGCCCGGTACTTTCAAATGCAGGACCAGGTACTGTGCACACATAATCTCTGATATTTGTGTTTAGGTAAGTAATGGAAACACCGTCCATGCTCAAAGTGTTCGATTTCAAGAAATACCACGGAGAACAAATACATATTATACCTTCAGCATTTTTCGTTGGAGGCCTAACTGGTGCCCTATCATCTGAGTAATTCACTTTGCGACCTTTCCCAGAGGCGTAGGTGAATGTTAAAATTCTACCTATAATACATTCTTTTTCTTTTTTATTATAAAAAGCACACCAATGTCCTAAAAATATGTATTCATTTACAACTGCTTCAATTACCGATGTAACATTAACTTTATTGTTTTTTGTTGAAGCATCTTTAACTCTTTGCAGTCTATCGCTACTCAGTTTGTTGAATCTGCTTGAAAAAATTCAAATTTTATACATAAATTCTCGAGCTTAAAAATACCTAAAGTTCACCTTTAATTTTTACTTTCAATCTGCTGATATGAGAAAACTTCTTTACTTTCATTCATTTTTACTAAAACATGTCAAATTTTAGGTTTAACAAATTAAAAAAATTATATAAGCACAAAAAGCTTATCTAGGTATGTACCTCGATCCCCTTTCCTGTACTTTTGAAGGTAGATTTTCATTAGCAACTATGTTTTTGTGTAAAGCAGAAAGTATTATTATAAATAATAAAAAATGTGTTATTAATTAGAAACTATGGTTGGAAAGGGAGTGAGATACCATGTTATGCATATAGTATTCTGTACTGTATTTTGTGACACTAGCATTTATGCTCGCATTTATGTTATTTTAGATATTATAATCTTAAAATTTGACATCTTCTGGTACTTTTGGTAAAAAAATATGAAAAGGTAACAAAAGTTTCGAAGCTAACATACTTAATTTCTCATTTTTATACGAAAAAGAAGTTGTTCAACTAAAAGTAGTGAAAAAGTTAAAATTCGGAAAATTCATTTGATTACAAAATTCAACATTTCACAAAAAGTACAAATATGACATTTATCACTGTTCGCTCGGTTTTACTGAATTTTTTATTCAAATTGTATTTCCATTACCAAATATATTTGTCGAGACATCAATCTAGAAAGTTTTAAATATTTTTTAAATTAATGCATACTACCTAAAAAGGTAAAATGCTCGAGTATTGAACGTAAATTCGCTTCGATTTATGGAGGCAACTTCAAATTGATTTTTCATATGAAGTAATAATATTAATATCCATTGTTATTATTAAAGTTGAATATTATGTAACTATTGTAACATTATTATTAATTGATGATAATGATTCAAATTTTTTAAAAATATTTATTTAAATTAAAGACCACAAATACGACGATCAAATCTAAAATTATGTATAACCTATAGAATTTTGATAATAATTCATTTTTAGTCCATATATGTTTTCTTACTCAATTCTCGCTGTGTTTGTTTTGCAATTAAAATCAATATTTGAATTTTTTAATTTTAATCAATTATTAATAAATAATAATAATAGTATAAGAATATTTGCATTCCATTTTAATTAATTATTGACAATAAATATTATCATTATTTAAATGGAAATATCAGAATCTCAATTTGAACTTTCCGCCAAAAGAATACTCGAACTTACGTCCATAGCTCAAGCATTAAACATTTTTTGGCAATAATTATTGCTTTAAATATATTTCTAATTTTCTAGATGAACGACTAGTTGAAGAAAATAGGATAAAATAATTTTTATTCTTGAAAAGCTGAATTCTTACGTTTCGTTCCGTGCATTTGATTGAATCTAGGCCTCGTGAACCATCAGCGCCACGGCCAACATTCAGGACATTTTGACATTTTCAATTCACTTATGCAGGGGGCTGACTCATGAAAACATTCAAACACGAGTGAACAAGAGCTTAAGCACAGCCGTTTGTACAAGTGAAGTCACTTAAATTCAAATACCTTTAGATATTTCAAGAGATTTGAGGAGAATTCGAGTTACTTGACAAATGATTTCAAGTGAGTTCCAGTGAATTCAAGTGACTTCACGTGACTTCAAGTGAATTCACATGAATACAAATGACTTTAGATATTTCAGGAGAATTTAAGGGACTTCAAATGAATTCAAGTGACTTCAAGTGAATTCACATGAATTCAAATGACTTTAGATATTTCAGGAGAATTTAAGTGACTTCAAATGAATTCAAGTGACTTTAAGTGAATTCCAGTGACTTCAAGCGAATTCAAGTAACTTCAAGTGACTTCGCGTGACTTCAAGAGAATTCACATGAATTCAAATGACTTTAGATATTTCAGGAGAATTCAAGTGACTTCAAATGAATTTAAGTGACTTTAAGTGAATTCCAGTGACTTCAAGTGAATTCAAGTAACTTCAACTGACTTCAAGTGAATTCACATGAATTCAAATGACTTTAGATAATTCAGGAGAATTTAAGTGACTTCAAATGAATTCAAGTGACTTCAAGTGAATTCAAGTAACTTCAAGTGACTTCAGACATTTCACGAGATTTCAGGAAACTTCAGGAAATTTCATGACAAGTGTACACCTGACTTCACTAGTTGTCAACCTCTCGGCTGAGAATGAAGTTGCGCTGGCCTTAGAAATGAAAAGAGATTCCTTTATTTATTGCAAAGTGAATTTCATATCAGTGAAATCATGCCTCATCATAAAACGATATTCAACATTCAAAACAAAGCTAGATGAAGCTTTTTTTCTACATTTATTTGAATAATTAAATTCAAGTAATTTCTGATTCATTAATTAATTTCTGAGCCAGAGGGTACTAATTAGTACACTTTGGCTAATAATATAGAATAAGGCTACTGAATCACTCTTCTAAATAACATTCTAACAAGTTGAAACTTGAAACAAATTGCATTATATAAACAAAATATAAATTCAATTAGGCGAGATAGCAGTGCTTTGATATATTTTCTGTCATTTTCCAAAATTTTAGCGAGATATATAATTTAGATTGAAAATCAGAAGGCGTCCTATAGGACGGTCGGAATTTTTAGTTGATTCTGTGAAAAAATTGAGCCTATTCATGGGAAAGAGGTGAAAATAGGTATTTGTTTATGAGAATTGCTTAAATGATTAACGTTTGCTGTCAATTGGAAAGATATGACAACAAGAAGCAACTTTTAAGACATTTTCAGTTGATTCCTTTAAAAAATTGAGTCTCTTCATGGAAGAATGTTAAACATGGGCATTTGTTCTTGAGAATTGTTTAAATTGATAATAAATTTACTCAATTTACAATATTTTACAACGAGGAGTCATTAAAAAGACATTTTCAGTTTATTCTTCAAAAAAATGGTGCCCACTCATTCAGATATTGTCAAACTGTGTATTTGTTCACAAAAATGGTTTGAAGAATAATAAAGGAGCAACAGTTTTCAAATAATCTCAATTGTACATTATATTTTCTCATATTGTATCTATAAACTGACTTAAGGCTTGTTTTATTGAATTTGAAAATCTTTAGAGCAGGGGCACACTTTAAAAATTATTTTGAAAAGACATTTATATGTTGTTATATATAAAACTGTAATAAAACAGTATAAACTGACTTAAGGCCTGTTTCATTGAATTTGAAAATCTTTAGATCAGTGGCACACTTGAAAAATTATTTTAAAAAGAGATTTATTATGTTATTAAATAAATAACGTTGCTTTAAGAAAAGTGAAATATTAGTAGTTATACGTTTAACCCGGAAGACTTATGGCAATAAAAAAAATACACCTAAATCCGTTGAAAATTGAATTCTCGAGTGATTTTTGTCCAAAAAAGTGCTTTTTGGCACTCTGTGCGTCAGTATGAAATCGCATGCTCCTCAAATTATGCCACTCACATCAAGAAAAAATTTTGACTTGATTTTTCAGTTTTAAAAATGAATCTCATCACGACACTTGCACTTTGGGCTCGACATTGATTAAATTAATTCGAATTTTATTTAGTTTTAGAAAATTGACCGTTCAATGTTCATCACAGTGAAGGGAAAATACTGATATTTATCGAACATTTGAGACGAACGGAAAAAATTTTGACGATGAACTAAATCCAACAAAAGAAACATGTTTTTTCAACAATTGGAAAAATTTCTATCAGAAATAAATGTCTGTTTAATTTCTAACTTTATATTAGCGTTCACTAACAAAAACTGTACCTAAGAATAATTCACCATTATTTTTATGGATGATAGAATTTCGTTTTCTTGTCTATAGTTTTGTACAATTTGCGCATAGCCCCTTCTTTGACTAATTTTATATTCTTGGATTTCAAATTTAAACTTTGAAGGTACTTGATTTGGTCCACGTAACTAAATGTATTCTAAAATAGAATGAATTCAGTACATTTTCAAAGAACTTTGCTTTAGGAGAAAATAACGTATTTTCCGTTGATAGTGCATTTTTAAATATAAATAGTATGCAAGAAATATTGTCTGTAGTAATAATAGTTCTTAGCTTAGTTAGATAAATCTATGCGCATAAATTTTGTACGCCCTCTATTTAATCCTTTGAGAGTTTGAGTTACAAAATCATTCAACTTGACATGCGTCATTGGTGTCGGTGTCATAGGATAACGCGCCTACGTTATGCCCACATAGCCCTGCCACCGGTTTCCTTACCCATTTGTTGGCCATTTTTGCTAATCTCATAATCTTTTCGCGAATCCTAAAGCTCTTCCATATAACAACATTCTCATATTCACTTTCACGTCTTCTCTGAACCAATTTTGACCTAAAGGTGCACGCTGAAGTTTGTACCCTAGAAATTATGTTTTAGGGATGCCTCCTGAGCGTTTCTAACAAGTATGAAGAAAATCATTAGCGCCATTTTCAAAATAATTCCATATTTGTTTTATTATGATCAATTCATCTGATTCTTATGAAGGAATAAGTCAGAAGTAAAATTTAATCGACTTTGTCCCCGTAGTAATGCGTCCACAAAGAGTTATTATGAACGATCCATATTGATTGACTATCCGATTCCTTTTAAATTTGGAAAAATTGTGAAAAATTTTTTCTTTAAGTATAAGTTTCTGGTACCTTTTATGCAAAAATTATATAAGGCACAATAAAAAGTGCAAAAATTTCCCCAGAATATAAAAAATAAAATGTCTTAGTAGACTATATGTTTTGTAAAACTAAACCGAAAACTTCATTCTGGGTCCCATAAAACCGAAGTTAAAGCCTCTAGAAGTCAGCTCGTATTTATGCAATTCGGGAAGCGATCGAAAAATTAGATGTGCAAATAGTTCTTTATTATAAAATTCTGCTTCATTTACAAGCTCCGCTTAAGAAATTAGAAAAAATTACGATTTTTTATCATTTACATTTCTAAGTCATGACAGTTGAAGAAAACTGTTTTTAATGGTTGAATTTCTTGATAGATGAAGAAACATAGATAAATAAACAGATAAATGATAATAGAATAAAAATAAAATAATTGAAATTATAAATAAGATAAATAATAGATGAACAAGCATTATGCTTATTCTAGATGAGACTATATTTTTATCACTTAGCTTATGTAAAGTATACAAAGATGAGCTCTAGTATGGGAACCGGAACGATGTTTTTCATCTACTTTTGCAGAGAATTCAGTGTGATATAAATTATTTTGTAGCAACTTTTATATAACATGTGAAGGTCAAAAGATATTTCAAGAAAGCTAAAAATAAAATAAGAAATTTTTACTAATGATTAAATATAAGGGCAGGTCATTACTAGTATATACAACTACTGATTGTGCTAGGACAATATATTTTTCTTCTACATAGTGGGAAAATTTCTGCACTCCACATCTTATTACTTTACTTTTACTTTTACTTCTACATCGAATGTACCAGAAACGTAAAATCAAAAAAAAAAAAAATTTTCTTTAAATTTTCAAAATCTGAAAGGAATCGAAAAGTCAATCAATATCGATAAAAAAGTTTTTGTGGGCGCGAAACTAAAGACTTTAAGCAGATAAAATTTTACTTATAACTCTCATTACTTTTGTAAAAGATCACAAATATTTTAATCATTAAAAGTCAAATAAGGTAAGCGGCACAGTAATGATCTGCAGGTAGTAGTTGTTTAGGCAATACTTTAGAGTATAATTAAGAATTGTGTATAACGAAGCAATATATTCTAAAGTAATAGTTTGGAAGCTACATATTCCATGCTTTTGATCATTGATTATACGACGTTGAAAAGTATCCTTATACTGTAAACAAAATTATTTTCTGTTTCGATTCAAGAAAAACTGATTTCGGCGTCATAAACGGCAAAGTGCATATATCAATAAAAGTGTCGATGAAGAGCATTTTGATACAATTTTTGAAACTCTGCGTTAAAAGTGACATGCATATGGTAACAAGCGTTATAATCAGACCGATCCCGCAATGCACATGATGCGCCTGCGTTGATTCTAATTACACGTTCCATTAGTTATACACCGGTCTGTGAGCCTCCTCTAAAGATTCTCCAAATATGTTTCCATTTTTGTATATTATTACACAATTAGTATATGATTTAGTGAAATTTGATCCGCCGTTAATTTTTTATGACTTTCAATCATGAAAATTTAAAATAAGAACAAATTTCTATTACACGCATTTGAATTACGCGGTTCCACTGATATAAATATAATACACTGGATAGAGGATGTCATATTCTCGCTTGGCCAAGTGATGTCTACGGCTAGGGCCATTTTAAGTTTTGGCTCTTTGCAGGATTAGGCACGAAGTTTCAAATATGCTCGAAGCGGAAAATATGATACTATGCAATATAAGAGCCAAAAATTCTTCTACACGATGAAATTCATAACAATACAAAAGATTATGTTACACTGTATCATATTTATGAGTTTTTCAAATTTTTAGTCGAATTTTACTGAAATTATGAACTTATTTTACAATAAATTCATAATTTCAAAATGAATATACATTATATAGTCCTTTGAAATTACAGTTATTGAAATAAGATAAAGATAGTTATTTTAGTTTGTATAATTGATTCAGACTTAGGATGGGCGAATGCATTTTTTTCATGAACACGTCTTATCAGTAATGAAGAATCAAAAATATGTTACTTCTTGAGCGTTATGATGCTCGCAGTGCACATGGCAAGATGAACAGGAAATTGTGTCCCCAGAAAGTTTTCCGTGTTCATTTTCCATTTTTCGAATCTATAATTAAAATAAGTTAATAAGTCTTCAATCAGAAAATTCATCACTGATGATTCTCATTTTAACAAATATGTTAACACAACGTCTTAAAAGTGTACCTTGAAATAATACAGACCTTACTGATGTAGGTATGTAATGATACGTATGAACCTCGTCGCTGTATTGCTTTTTTCCATTTTTGAAAGAATGTCCAGTACCACCGTATTAAATCTTAAACTTCTCATTCTCACCTGTGAAATGAACGAGAATCATTTCCTCTTTCGAGCTTAAAATACATGCAAACCGATTCGTAACTTCCGAATAAAGTTGATACACCGTCTGATAAAAGAACTACCTCCGCCGATGATTTTGACATAAATTTTCGTTTCAAATGATCGGAACATGATTTCGCCGAAGATGTAATACTATTTTTTTCCAATCCCATGTTTTTCAACCACACTTCTAATCTTTTTGTTTGAGAATGAGGTAACCTGAAATTGACATTCACGTATAAATAAACATGAAAATGTGAACGTTGATATTTTCCAAAAACGCGTTACACACAGTAGTAAGAGACAATATTTGAATACTTGCAACATATTCTCTTCAAATTGCAACATATTATTTAATATAATGAATGTCCAAGCTAAACTTACGAGTGAAAATAACGACTTTCCTCGGCATCCCATTTCACGCGACAATAAACACATAAATTTACCATTTTGCGTTTCGTTGATTAATTTGTTACAAAAGACTATAAATTGTTCTATATTTCTTTAAACTACGATCGCGCAAAGGTAAAAAATACAAACAGCAGATTGAGCCGATAATAACACATCACACTTTACCGACAGATCACTGCAAACATTCCAAACTTAAAATGGCTTCTACTCTAGTCACAAATATGGCGTCATCCTCTGGCCAGTGTATTATATATACTCGTATATCAGTGCGCGGGTCACCATTCTACCTACACTCAATCAATGCAACGTTCCTCTACTTTCGTCTGCTCAGGAAATTGTAGCAAGTTTATAACCTTCAAATACATTTAATTTTAAAACAACACTTTTCTTCTGTGAACTCTCTTTGTACAATGAAGTACTAATATTTGGCTAAAGTTATGAACAATCATAATTAGGTTAATCAATACTTCCTACTGCATTTGTCAATAGGTAAGAGGAGTTAATGGTTTACAACTAATGTCAGGAGCAGTGCAATTACTGTTTTTTTCCACATCCACTACTGTACTTTAAAAAAAAATATTTTCAACTAACAATTGATTTACTCAGAGGCAACTAGATCTTCTTAAGTAGTATCGTTTCATAAATGCCAATTTTCTGGGAATCAACTACATGCATTTAGAAGAATGAATAGTCGACACGTGACTTATAATTTCATTTTTCTGCATTTGTGTCCCTTAACATGTCATCTACTGTACCGCTTACCCTATTTAGTTACTTCGAAAAAGACATTCATAATTTTTTTTCATATTCAGTAGAAATAGGTACACAGAAAGAATTCCCAAAATATAATTTCTTGGGCAGAAACTTAAGGCTTGGTCTTAAATTGGTGCAGAGCAGACGTCTGTTGACACATCGGGGACACCGATTGCAGAATTGCAGTTAATACTCGGATCAATCGCTAATGTCACACCATGTCAGCCGGCTCGAAAGTCCATTATTGCTAGTAAGGCCTCGCTCTTATTGTCCTTTCGCCGATATTTGCTCATTTCGTTCGCTGCTTTAAAGTCCTCGCCGTCTCATGCCTGCGGCTGAAAGCTCTGATGATCGTAAAGGTTATAGAACTTCGCTTTGGTCCCCGAGGACGATTAATCCTGGATATGAAGGGACTAAAATCCCTATAAAGCCTAGTATCTTTGAACCAAGAGCTCGTAATTGACACATGCATCACTATGTTGCCACCTAGAGTTACAGCGCCAACTGCTCGATGACAGTTTAAGAGGTTTCATAAGATTATTTCATAGCTTACTTTATTTTTCATTAAATATAAATATCAGAACATTTTCTTTAATATACTTTAATCTATCGAACGTTGTCTGCACCAAATGGAAAATCTGTTTTCAATTCTTTTTGTTTCGTGGTGTAAATAGGAATCTTATAAAAATATTGACATTCTACCCACTGGACAAAAAGACATCGTCATCCTGAGGACGTCGTTAAGACATCCCTAATACTTCCATGTCAGTTCAATTGACGTCCCAAGGACGTTTCAGGTCTCAAAGACGTCATTTGGACCTGAGACGTCTTTAAGACATCAATTGGCCTGACATGGACGTCCCAAGGATGTGTTTAGGACGTCCTCAGGATGACAATGTCTTTTTGCCCACTCGGTAAGGTTTTCCAATTGTTCAATTTTATTTCAAAACACAGATGTCTTTGTCAGCGGATTACTGTAGCCGTCAAAAGATTACGTCACCCTCACTCCACTTGAAAATCAAAATTTGCTTACTTCAACGTGATAATAAATTCTATTTCAATGAAGCTATTATATATCTGAATTCACTCGGAAAGAAATATATCTCACAAATATAAAGTTATTAAACTTTTTTACATAAAAACTATGATTCGACCTCAAAAATGATTTGTTCATACTAGAATGAAAAATACAATCTTTTTAGCTACAAAAAATTGTCACTTATCTTATAGTAATTGAATTCAAATCAATGTTCTGTTATTCTGAATTATTTACAACATACTAAACATGCTCAAACTACTTTTAAACATACTACTGTAGGCAGCGACTACAGGTCTGTCATTTTATTCATAATTTACTGCCTATTCATGCTCGAGCATGCGCTGTTGATTCCGTGCATGCGCTGAGAAAGCGCGGTAGGAAAATAACATAAAAGCTGAAATAAACGAAATTACCCTGAATCAAGAAGACCGGGTTTTTGGAAGTATAGATTTTTTTTGTTTTTTAATATAAAAAAATACTGTTCGAGTGCAGTCTAATGGTTTTTCTTAAAATTGTGGCCAAATGAAGAATACTTTTAAGACTTCATGTTTTAATAATTTCTTTTTATTTCTGAAAGTGGTAAGCCAAATTTTGTGTTATAAAAAGATGTATAAAATGTATTTTTTTGAAATCATAGTTTCAAAATTCAGAGTGACAGAAAACAAAAAAACTAAAATGTTACGTAGTCTGACATGTTTTGTGTAGTCTGGATTTAAAAGTGTAGTCCGAATTGAAAAAGTGTGCAGTGGGAAATTAACTTTATTTTCTAAGACAAATGGCCAGTTTTCTAAGCTAATATTTTGAAAGTATTGAAAATGAACTTGAATGTTTATTTAACCTACTATTCTTCAATCTATTAATCATCAGAATGCCTACTTATTTATCGCAGGCTTCACAGTCTTTACCCTGTTCCCATCTTTTCCAATTTTTCCTTTTTTCCACATTAATGCGAACTGAATGCATAGAGCCCAGTGAAAAAATCCAACTATTTCTGGTTGAAAATTCAATTATTTGGTTAAAAAGTCATCCTTTTTGGTCGAAAATTCAAATATTTGTTCGAAAATTAAGACATTTGTCGAAAATTCCAAAATTTTGTTAAAAAGTCATCCTTTTTGGTTGAAAATTGAATTTTTCTGTTGAAAATTCATATTTTTGTGTCGAAAAACTGTTTTGTAGAAAATTCGACTTTTTGGCTGAAAATTCAAAAATTTGGTTGAAAGTGTTCTCTTCTTGACTGAGAATACTTTCTTGGTTTATTTTTTCGGTTTCTGTTGAAAATTCAATTTTGGTACAAATTTCATCATTTCTGATTGAAAATGAAACTTTTTGGTGAAAAATTCATATGTTTTGCTTGAGGATTCAACTATTTTGTTGAAAATTCAACTATTTGGATGGAAAGGAGTTTTTTGCTAAAAATTCATATTATCAGGTTAAAAATTTCACTGTTTTGAACAAAATTCGTATTTTCGGCTTAAAATTTCAACACTTTGGTAGAAAAGATAACAATTTGGTTGAAAATCATGTTTTTTGTTGAAAGTTTCTATTTTCAGGTTCTAAATTTCAATGTCTGGCAAAGAGTTCGTGTTTTTGGGTTGAAAATTCATCACTTTGGTATAAAATTTAACCATTTTGTTGATACATCGTTATCCTTTAGTTGAAAGATAATTTTCTTGACTGCAAATTTGATGATTCCATTTTTGGTTAAAAATTGATCTCATTTAGTTTAAAATTCAACAATTTTATTAAAAAGTCATCCTTTTTTGTTGAAAATTCAACAGCTTGGTTTAAATTTTGTTCCTCATTAATGAAAAATCTCTCTTGGTTAAAAATTCAACTCTTTTTTTGAAAATTGAACTATTTTGGCAGAGAATTCAACTATTTGGTTGAAGATGATATTTCTTATGAAAATTCATATTTTCGGGTTGAAAATTTAACTTTTTCTGTAGAAAATTCGTCTTTTGGGTTGAAAATTCAACAATTTGGTTAGAATTTTTTGTTCTTCTTGAGTGAGAAATCTTCCTTGGTTGAAAATTCAAATATTTTTTTTAAGTTCGCCTTTTGTTTTTAAATTGGAATGTTTTTTTATTTTGAACTAAATCCTTTTTTGGATGAATTATCATCTACTACATTTTTCGTTGAGATTTGATCTTTTTTTTATTAAAAATTCAATTACTTGGTTGAAAATGTATTTTTTTGGTTGGAAATTTAACTATTTTGTTGAGAATTTATTTTTTATTTGGCTGAAAATTCAACTATTTGGTTAAAAATTAATCTATTCTGTTAAAAATGCAATTTTTTATTTGAAATTTCAGGAATTTGGAGCGTTACAAATTGCATTTAATATAGTACCTGCATTAATTTTATTTGAGGATAGTTTTCATAATTTTCTTTGTAATGTTGTTTTCCAATATATCCAATTTATTTTTACCCTTTTTTCTTATAGCATTGTAAAATTACAAAGGGCTAAAACTTTTACTGTATGTAATTCAAAAAATGTCGTTAAAATTTAATGCTTTTTAAGAAAACTAGGATTAAAATTTTAGTCATACTTTTCTCCTCTTTTTTCAAGCCCTATGTCTTACTTTGACCACTTTTAAAAGTCTGATTGTCCTACATTCTGAGAATCAACTCTGGCCACCCTATGTACCGTGTTTTTAAAATTTCGTTTCTACTTTTTTTAGCCTTAAAAAGGCCAACAATTTGCCATTTCACACTCTTAGAAACTGATTTCTTACCCATGGTTACGATTTTTCTGCTTCAGGTTAGTGGCCGTTATATAAGTTTTCAGGTTATTTAGCTACCGTGCTTTCTTAGCGCATGCGTGGAGTCTATGACGCATGTTCGAACATGAATAGGCGGTAAATTTTGAATAAAATGACAGTTCTGTAGTTGCTGCCTACAGTAGTATGTTTAAAAGTCGTATGAATATGTTTAGTATGTTTTGAGAAATTCAGAGCTACAGAACATTGATTTGAACTGAATTACTGTGCGATAAGTGACAATTTTTTGTAGCTAAGGAGACATTATTTTTTATTCTGGTTTGAACAATTAATTTTTTCAATCAAATTATAATTTTTCTCCTTCCAGTCATCTTTTAGATGCAGGAAAATCATCTTTAAAAACTGGATTTATTTATCCTGGTTGCTATATACAAGTAAAGAATTATTTAGAATTAAAAAAGTCGTATAATTGTTAGATAAAAAAGCTTAAGAATTTTATATTTTCATGACATATATATTTTCTTTTAGTGAATTTAGCTATGTAATGGCTTTATTGAATTATAATTTGTTATCACGTTGAAATAAGCAAATTTCGATTCTCAATGGGAGTTGGCGTAAACTTTTGACCGCTATAGAAAATTGTACTCAAACTTTGCTTCTAACAATTAAATAAGAAATTTTCGAGGGAATTGTAACAACCTTTGAGCAGCAATTCAATAATAATGTTTGGACTTAGAGGTAAAAAAAACCCTGATTTTCCAATGAAAATTGTGATACAGGAAATACTTTCCGATTGATTGACAAGAATATTTGAATGAGTATAGTGCGTGAAAAATTCACATTATTTAGAATTGAAATATATACGTATAGGAAGTACCACAACCCGAATGTTTCAAAACAAAAAAAAAAGAAATTGCTTCCTAGCTGTGTCTTAGCTCTAGTGGATCGTGAACAGAGCGCTAAAAAAAAGCAACCATCTTTGAGAAAACCCTTACCAAAGAACGACACGTCCTAAAAAATGCCAGACCTGGCACAGAAAAAGATGCATAACTTTTTTATTTTTCAATTTAAGGAAAAAACCTGGAAGTACTTTTGAGCTATTACTTCGACATTAAGCGGTAACCTATTAAGTCTCATAGGCAGACCAGTTGGAATGATAGAAAAGTTAATGTTGGAATAAAAACATGTCAATGAAATACGATTTTTCATGGAAAATAATGTAAGACCTCAATTGTATAGATAACTTTTGTTCGAACAATTTATCTAAAAATGTAAGTTACGGAGAAACTAATAGCGCCATCCGATTCTACGCAAAAAATTACGTACAGTCCATGCGTCAGACAATTTTTTCTCAACCTATTAGTTATGTAGTATAATTTAATGCGTAAGCGGTTATCATGGGATGTCATTTTTTATTTATACTACATAACCAACAGACTTGAAGAAAAAATTTCCAGCACATGGACTCTATATCATTCTTTCCTTAAAATCGAATAGTGCTATTAGTTTCTCTGTAACTCGCATTTTTGAACAAATTATTCAGACAAAAATTGTTTAACCAATCGAAACTCCAAATCATTTCTCATAAAAATTCGTCTTTTAATGAAATGTTCTCAGACACCACGTTTCAAGAAGATCCAATAATTTTTTGAAACACTTATCCGCCATATTTTATCCGCAATTTTAATTTTCGAAACTTTCACTTCAGATTCGGAATCAAAGATCCGAGAAATCATATATAGACATAATTAGAATTCATTTTTGTATATTTCAATGAATTTGCTGACTGTTGGCCACAGGATCGGATCTCCTGGCCCACTGTGAACTAATGCGGTGCAAAACTACGCCTAAAATGTCAATATTTCCGAGAAATAATTTTGCGCGAATCACCTTCTCACTTTTAGAGGTCGTACGAATTTATTTCAGGGGAAAAAGATTTGAAAATATAAAAAAAAATCTCGCCACAAGGGTCGAACTAAAAAGGATTCCTTCAATAGAATCACCCAAATAAGACCAATAGGAGAGAAAGCTCTTTATTTGGGTCTGAGACTGCAATCGTTAGTAACTCGTTAACCGTTTGCTATTTGCCATTTGAAGACGTGTGATGATGAAGGCATATCAGAATCCTTACCTACCCATCGTAAGTATCAAACTCTTGCCTTTAGTTCGTTGTGAAACTGAAATTATTTTCAATGGTGGTCTAATTGAAGGCCAAATCACGAACGTCTTATTGAAAGGCCGTGATCAAGCATTCATCTCAATCAGTCTACTAGTGAAGATCTAGAAAAAAGGAAAGTAAGTTTTTAACATTTATGAGAGCAGTTATGATGTAAACTAAATTACCTTCAAAAGTCAAACCCAAAAAGAACGAATTAGGAACGCAAAAAATAGCAAAATGAAAACGATTTATCAAGATTTGCGACAGCGAAACATCAGTTTGTGGAGAACTGACATGAGATGTAATTCAAAATAGTGATAATTGAGGTTTTTGTTTGGCGAACGTTATATTAAAAACAAAAAGTTTCTTCGTGACCTCACATCTCTCTCCTTCTATTGTCTTTTGCATTTTTGATAGCAAGAGGGAAGCCTATAAGAAGCCTTAAAATTTAATAAGTTCAATTCTGTCCTATACACTCTAATTCTATACCCGCGAAATAGCTAATAAATGAATACGCTAATGAGGATTAGAGCAAAAACAAATATCACCACACAGTCAAATATGCGCATCCTTACCATTATTTAGTTTCCTTATTGCCGATATAATTTAGAGGATATCGATTCTCATTTTCCCACCTACAACAGAATTGTCTAGTGTATCCTCTTCTGCGTCACGGTTGTTATGCTCTGTAGGCTGACCTCCATACAATTTCTCGAAAAAATCACTCACCTAGTCTTTCACTTTGTCCGCGTACCATACCATTTCACTATCAGCGTTCTTAATTCCGGCTAACTCAGTGCAAGTACCTCCAAGGTTGATGCTGCTCTTAATTACCAAAAAGACATAAAAAATTCACGAACCGCAAGAAATAACATCATATATCTTTATAAATTTAAAATTAAATTTCAGTCTTACTCTGGCATGACCTACTTGCCGTCTAGGAAGACAAAAACGAGCATCATCAACAACAAAACAACCAAACTGAGAATTCGCTGAAGCATGTATCACTAAATCTATCTACACTACATGATATCCCCTTCCCAGAAACGTGCTTTTTTCTTTGCCACATTCAAGAATGCTCGATTCTCAGCTCTCACCGATTCCGATCGTTTCCAATGGGAAACGAATGAAGCCGTGGTGTTGAAATCAGGTCGAATCCATACGGAGGCGGAAGTAGCTTCTAAATCGAATCGATGTATTCAACTGTATTCGCGTTATCCAAGCCCGTTGTTGCGTCAATAACCAAAGAGCGTATAAGTCGCTGAAAAAGTAGCTGCCACCCTCCAAGAGAGGAGATGAGGGTAAGTAGGTTTTCATTTTCCTCTTTCAGATGAAACATCGTTTGCATAGGAAGTCTAATGGTTGCTCTATGTTCGACTTTCGCGATATTTGACATTCTTAAAATGTACGCGGTTGACATTCAATTTCTGCGGAATATAAGCGATAAAACGCTAACGGTAAATGGTAGTGTACCCAGAGGTAGTCCGCGGGAAGTGTGGCTGAAATGTATGAATGAGACTCTAAAGCGAAGAGATTTAAAAATTCGTAGAAACAAAAGATGTATTATATTGTATTATATTATATAAACAAAAATGTATGGATGTAAAGGGAACACAAGGTGTATACAAGGACATGATTGAGTGTAGGAAAATTGGTTATAAGAAGAAGAGTCACATCTAAAACGAAAGATTTTGGGGGCAGTGCCCATTTGATCGCCGTCTACCTGCTTGCTTTACCCCCACTACTTAACTTCCCCTCATGCAGCTGAGGGACAACAAGACTGCTGCCGCCGACCCTTCCCAGCAGAGGGGTTTTTTGTACCTAATGAGGAACAAAACATGAAACATAAAAATGGTTTACTTTGCAATTAGTAATTTAGAAAATTTATATGCGAAATCTGCGTTTTTGGCGATTCCAACCATATGTTACTTGCCTTAATAAGTTGAAAATCAGAAGTGTTTTTTAGGCCATGCTTAGGTTCATGGAAATTCAGCTGTAATAGTTCTAAATATCTCTATCCTCAGAAATTTTAAACTGTCATAGACAAATAAATCGACTGCTCCTACTTAAATAGGAATTAAGCTAGTTGACGCAGATGGTAGTTTATGTTGTTATATTTTTCAAATAATGATCATAAATGTAGAAAAATTAACACTCTTTTCTCAAGTTCCCTTTGAAAATATTCTCGAACGGAAAATATTTCAAATCAGAGTTAATTAGTTTCATTTTATGCGATCATTCTTCTTCAATTTTACTTTTGTCACAATGTAAAAGTTTCTAATCTTTCTGGAATGCAATTAAAATACAATTTAAAAAACTTAGAATTGAACTTCAATGGTTAAAACTGAAAATCCTTCTCAAATAATAAGTATTCGAACACAAAAGATTCGAGTTTGGAAAAAATGAAGTTGAAATTAATCGAAACAGAAATTTTTAATTTTTTGATTCTGCAAGAAGTTCAATTCCAAAGGTTATTAAAATTTCTCTTACTTTCGAACATTGAAATTTTTCTTAATTAGTGAAATTTTAATGAAAAAAAGGTTGAACGTTACTGAAACCTCCTACGTTTTTTCTAAAGTTCGGAAACTTTCAAATTTTCAATGTTTTAAAGATTTGAGGCAGTGTTAAATCTCAAACAGTTCGAAATGTTTGATTTTGAATTTTAAAAAATTTCCCAATTTTCAATCATTTGTTTTGAAAGCGTTTTTCAAATTTTTCATTTAAAATGAAAAGCTTGAGAATTCAACTGGCGCGATTTCGAAATTTGGTTCATTAGAATATCTTTTAGTCTTTCCAAATTTCTGGTATTTACTAGTTTTAGCTTTTTTTTCCAAATTTCGGATATTTTTGAATTTCAAACGACTTCGAATTTCAAGAGCTTCAAAATTTTTCATTCTTCAAAATTCATACAGCTTTGGAATTTTTTAAACTTCTCAATTAGGTGTTTTAATACATTTTCAAAATTTGGGCACTATTTCATTCAAATTCTGAAAATGAAAATTCTGCAGCAACTGGCGTCAATTGATATTTAAGTAGGAGCAATTGATTTATTGCTCTGTGACAGTTTGAATTTCGGAGATTAGGGACATTTAAAAGTATTACAGTTGAATTTCGGTGAACTTAAAATGGCCTGAAAAACAGTTCTGATTTTCAACTTACTAAGGCAAGTAACATATCGTTGGAATTGCCATGAAACGTAGATTTCGAATATAATATTTATAAATTACTACTTGCAAAATCAGAAAGTTTCATGTATCGTATTTTATTCCTGATTAGGTACAAAGGAACCCCTGCTGGCAAGGGTCAGCGGCAGCAGTCTTGTGGTCTCACCACTACATTGGGGGGCCCGTATGGGCCCTTATAGGCCCATATATTATGGGCCTTGTGGCCCATATATTGTGGGTCCTTGTGGAGAGCTTTGCTCAGTGAGTGTAGTTGAAGTAAAGAGTATGGATCTTCCTATGGGTTTATTAGTCAGTTTGAGCTTTTATGTATGAACCATGATGTAAGGTCGCTCTGTGAAGCTCTTCACCTGGGGTGATTGCTAGAGTGATTGATCAATGACCCGCATCAGAGCGGTGTTCTGAAGAAAGTGTGACGTTTGAAAGAGCAACACGCAAAAAAATTGAAGAAGAATAGTCTTCAATTAATCCCTGATGTGGCTTGATCAAGACTATCTATTATTATCTAATCTAGACTGCCTCGTCGAATCCCATCCAGAAACTAGTTGTCAGTACACTCCTTTGTGAAAAATAATTATATACGAGTGTTGCATTGCAAATAGTCCTGAAAACTGTAGTGAATTGTTCAAGATGTTATAGTTAATTAAACTTTGTAGTAATCTGTAAACTAAATTACTGTCGTAAACTTTTTTACACGAGGATAATGAAGAAGATTTCATTCAACCTCTCACTTGGTCGAATGGAATCTATTATCTGCAATGGGAGTTGTGAAATTGAGACAGAAATGCTTGAACCTGCTCCAACGACCTTCTCATCTTTCTATGGATAATCGAGAGCAAGGATCGGTGGGAGCGCTTAGCACGCTCCATCAGCCGACAGTGAGAAATTAAAAGTCGTAATTTGAACTTCAGAGGAAAATGTAGTAAGCACCGACAAATTTATTTTTAAAAGATTTCAAAATAGTTAAAGTTAATAACATTAAAAACGGGTGTTTTAGCCTAGGGCCAGTATAAGTCAGCAATATCGGGCTCTGCAAATGCTCTTTTGATTTTAATTGAACTTAATGAAACTATAGCGTTATATGAGAGACATTCTGTGCCTAAGGGATTTTTGAAAATTTTCAGAACTACGGGTGTTACATGCTGAATTTCGGCATCACATTTTCTTGCATTAGCTATATTTCTGAAATCGTGAAACGAATTTCAGTGGATCTTAGAGGTATTGTAAGCAAAATTATACGCTTTAATTTCTTTGCAGTCTTGAACAAGAAATGTCCAAAAAAATTTCGAATTTAATTTTTCGTTAATATTGCACCTTCTGATTTTTTCTAGTCAAGTTATACGAATTCCTCATATTGTCAACTTTCAATTATAAAAAAATTGATGGTGCTATCACCTCGCCCGGCAGGTCAAACCTTAATGGATGTCGATGTTTTTTTTTTAGAAATTGCCATATGTCTCCCAGGTGTAATGAGTAACTGCGGATATTTCACTTCGACTAAAAAAATGGCTTTTTTAACAACAAAACTCAAACTTTTTTTTTCTACCTTTCCAGTGATACCATTTATTTTAAGACTTTGAAATTTATTAGAATCTGACATAAATGAATGTAATAACTAGCTAAAAATATATTCCAGTGGATAAGATTAACAAAAAAATGGTTAATAGTGTTACAAACAAACTCATTTAACGAAAGTTATGCTTTCGCGATTCGCTATGATTAGTTATGTATTTAAGATTCATAACTTTTGTATGAAATACAACACATAAGAATGTGCGATTAAAATAAGTTGAGAATAGCTGTCAATCAGCAATTATTTGAACAATTTTTGTAAACAAATACACTTCGCGACCACTTTTTTTTGAATAGACTAGTTTTCTTGCGGAATGAAGTAGAAATGTCTTGCCAAAGATTCCTTGCTGTCATATTTTTATAGCGACGAAAGCTCTTTATTCAAATTATAAGTTTTTGTCTAAAAACTTGTTTCAAGCAAAAATTTCATATGAACGTAAACAATGTATATAGAAAAATTGTACATTTTGACACTTTTTAATGAAGAGGCTTTTTAGTTGATTACGCAAGAAAAATTAAGAAGAAATTTCATTCATGAAAAAATTGCACAAATTAATCATGATTAGATTGAATTATCTAAAGACTGGAATAAGTCTAAAATTTCGCAGGGCGAAAGAGATGCAGACCCGCATCCTCCTGTGATATAGGAGAAATGAGAAACGATCTACTGCGGCCTCGGTGGCGTAATTGGTTAACGCTCCACTCATG
>JAUMHM010000050.1:9928226-9938637 GCA_032362435.1 Melikaiella ostensackeni | reverse complement strand
AGCAATTTTATTTGACCTGTTAAAAGCACAAATTCTACTTTTTTGACTATTTTTTTCTCATCTCGCGTCGTTTGGCTTAAAAATAAAAATATTCCAATACTATTTTCTATACTTAAAATACAAACTATGCCTTCTACCAGAAAATATTAAGAGGCATGTTTACAGGTCTTCTTAAAAGCAACAATGTTGATATCTCAACTTCTTTTTGTATTCCGCGTTATTTAGCTCGATAAATTAATTCCACTGCAAAAGGCTTTTTACAAAAGCTGGACTACTCCCGGAGGTTAATCTTTTTTCATGAATAAAATTTTTGATAAAAGTGACCAATTTCGAAAGAACATCGCTTGAAGAAATGAAAAAGTTCAGAGCTAGAATACAAAGCTCTTTTTCTTTATAGCAAGCAATTTCTTCAAAAAAATGTGACAGATAAAAGATGCTTTTTCTCGGGTCTGCTTCAATATTCATGAAGACAATTTTATTTGAATGAATATATTTAACAAGTTTACCTGCATTTTTGAATGCACATACTTTGACGTGCTATGCCTTTAGTGATTTTTTATCAAATCCACAAGGATCAATTAAATTTCAGAAAAAAAAAGAAACTTCAATAATAAACGAAGAAAAAGTGATAGGAATTTTAAAATTAAGTCATTTTATTATTTGATTTTCATGAAGATCATTCAGCTTTATTACAAGTCTCTGCGAATATCAGAAGCTAAAAACGAGACTGCTCATTATTTTTTACAGTAGAAACAGTTATTATTTTATCAAAAAATAGCTGACGCTAATTTTTTGATAAAGCTAAACATTTTTAATAAAATATGGGTGCACAAATTTTTAGGTAATTTGATTGAAAATTACTAAAGGTGTAGCACGTCAAAGTGAGTCCATTCAAAAATGAGCATTAACTTGTTAAATATAAACATTTAAATAAAATGTTTTTCATAAAAGTTGAAGTAGACCCGGAAAAGAGTATCTTTTATCCCCAACAATTTTTTGATACAATTGCTTGTTATAAAGAAAAACAGCTTTCTATTCTAGCTCTGAATTTTTTTATTTCTCTAGTCATGTTTACTCGAAACTGATCACTTTTATCAAAAAAAAAATTATAACTGGAAAAAGATGCTCCTCTGGGAGTAGTCCAACTTTTGCGAAAAGCTCTTTGCAGTGGAATCAATACTTCAACCAAAATAAGCACAATTTCATTTTTTCTCATTTTTCAACGAAATTGTTAATTTTTCATGTTATTATTGACTGAATCAAGAAATGATGCGGGAAATTTCCTGTCGTAAATCAATTTTCTATTCGATACTATGTTAGAAGTTTGAAAAGACCTAAAATTATAAGAGGTACTTTTTCATAATTAGCACAATATTTTACGTAATATTCGGAAGAAAAATCCGATGGACCTAGAATGGCACACGGAACTTCACCTAGCTCCTAGAGTATCCGTTCATATCGTACGAAAAAAGGTCCTTTTACTGTTTAAATAGGAAGTGGGCATTTTTTTCTGAAACAGTTTTGTGGAGGGTCCTGATGGAAATTAAAAATTTGTTAGAAATGACCATGACGCGTTCGAGAAATATTTTTGAAAAAGTTCCAAAAATCGTGTTTGCGTAAATTGATCCGCCCCATTGCATTTAAGAGCAAAATTTCCAATACCAAAATTGAACAAGACACAATTCTGAGGAAGCTCCGAAAAGAAATAACCTTATACCTCCAATAGGTTCCGAGTTATGACCCTTCAAATTAACCCGATTTTGTTCAAAAAAGAGATTGAAAAATGAGATTCTGAAATTTTTATCTGTACTTTGGAAGCTGTTGATTTAACGAAAGAAATGTTCAAGACAATTATTAAAGTAGAAACGATTTTGATCAAATAAAAAAAAAAAAATGTCCTAGCCCCAATATGTTATAAGTTATCGCCTCCCAAAGTTTTTCTAGTCTTCATAGGTCAAGAGTTATGATTTTTCAAAAAAAAAAAAAAACATTTTTCTTTGCAGAACATTTTTCAAGTTCATACGATGAACTCCATCTCCTGATACTAAATAATTTGTCAGTCAATCATTCAAATAATTCGTTAATTAATTAATTATCTAACTCATTCATTCGTAGCATAATTACGTGATGAACTTGTCTATTTATTCTTCTATTATAAACAATTAACAATCATTGTTTCGTCTGCGATGATTGGTTGATCAATTTTCGGAAGGTTAAGCATAAAATAATAAAATGACTTCAAAATTATCCCTTCACTAACATTTTTCGTAAATAATAAATGAGCCTTGTAAAATAGTTAATTTACAATTTTTCCTTCATTCACTTTCGAAAACAGGTATTCTGGAAGCAATTTTCGTAATAATTATGCATACATAAAATATGCACCAAATTGATAGTGTGAGGAGTATTATGTCAGCACTGGTTCAACGAATCATTTTTTTAAATGCAAAATGAAAAAAATGTGTGTTCGTAGTGAATTACAGATGCATATTAATGCCACCAAAATGCTCATGTATGGTCGCAAGTACATTTTCCAATACACACAGGGCCTTCCGAATAGAAGGGCTCGAAGTTAATTGATCATAACTCGTGATCTATGAGAGCGTCATTAACGTAACTCGACCCACAAACGAAGTATTTTGATAAAACTGAAAACGAGTAATTTGCCCTGAAAAATAGGTTGAAAGTAGTCAACTTTAGGAGGCCATAACTTATGACTTATTGGGAATAGGTCATTTTTTTCAGAATTACTCGAAATTGCGTCTACCTTAATTAATATTGAGACAAGAAATTAACAGGTACCAAAGTACAGCTACAAACTCCAGAATTTGATTTTTCAGCCTCTTTGAAAGAAATCGGGTTACTTTGAAGGGTCATAATCTGCCACCTATTAGAGGTAGAAGGTTTTTTCTTTCCCTAGCTTCCTCAGAATTGTACCTAGTTCAATTTTGCTGCTGGACATTATGCTGTAAAATGAAATGGGGCAGGTCAATTCACAAAACAAGATTTATAAAACTTTCTTCAAAAAATATTACCAAGGCGCGTCGTAGTCATCTCTAGAAAATTTGAAATTTTCATCAGTTGCTGAGTGTTATTACAAATAAAAAACTATGATAACATTTTAAAATCAAAAATGGTCTTACGGTGTTTCAATGAAGTCAAAAATTTTTAATTTTTAGTATTTCAGAAAATTTCCTGTGGCTACGAAAAATGTGAAACATTTTTTGTATCTGCAGTTTTAGGTAAACAACGCCAATGAAATATCAAAATCAAAAAATATAACTTTTGTTTAAGTTAGAATTTTTTGGAGATGAGGAAAAATGATAATTTCCATAGATAATTTCCTCAGATCTCGAAACATTTTTTTTCATAAACGTTACATTTGTTAAAAATTTGTTAATTCAGTAGTTTATGACTTCTTTAGCAGGAGTAAAGTCTAAGAAAAAACATTTTTGAGGTCTGAGGAATTTATAGATTGCTTCTGCAGTACGAACTAAAAGTATGCCATACATAACACTAACAAGTTTTTAAAATTTTAGTAAGAATTAACCAAATCATAAAAAATGCAATTTTTGCTCATCTTGGAAAAATTATAACTTAAACAAAAGTTATATTTTTGCACTTTCAATTTTTTATTAGCATTTAATACCAAAAAGTGTACGTAGGTAAAATTACGATAATTTTTTTTACATGAAGAAGTGAATCATTCTGTCTAAAGGACACATGAAAATAAAAACGAACGGAGCCATCGTTCAACTCATATTTATTTTAAACTTCCTTACGTTTCAGCAAGTTGTGCGTAACTTTTTTAAAGATATAGTTACAACTAGTTAGTAATATGAAAGAACAAAAATAGAATCAAATATAATTGTATAAAATAATATAAATCATACCTGAATAAACAAATTGAATTAATCAAACCATTTTCTAAAAGGAAAAAGATCATTCAAAACAATTACAAGATTGTAAAAAATATGTCGAAATGGAAGTTTTTGATCTCCTGCCAGTTTCACCTATATAAACTTCATTAAAACATTTGCGTTTTGTGAAAAAAATAACACCAGCTGAATTTTTAATCTTATCACTTTCTTTCTTCTCCAGTGAATAATTATCTGAAGTATTAGTGTTTTAAAAGCAACATTGATATTGAATTTTTTTGATGAACTTATTAAACGTTTAGAGAGACCTTGAATGTACAGTAAAGTAACTTTCAAATCAACTTTGTTGCAAGTATCAATTCATTTGTTTTTTTACTAGTGCTATTATAAATCTCATGAAGGTGTTCACTAATAATTTCGATTAGTGAATGAAGCCGATAATTATTATGTACTAATTTTGTTTTTGATTGATTTAAATTTTCTTCTCTAAATTGAATATCACTTGATTTGACACATCCATCAACTAAACCTTTCATTAAACTACCTTTATGACGAAATGAATTATGTGAATTGTAATTAAGATATCTTATAGATCAAGAGGGTCTTTTGTACCAATTAATGAGACTTCATATAATGTTCATGTTTTTATCATGACCTATAATTGACTTAAATTTCCATTTTGTCATGTTTCTTACAATCTTATGATTGTTTTTAATGATCTTTTTTCTTAAAAAAAAAAATTTATTGCGCTTAATGCAATTTGTTCACTCATGCATAATTCACATTATTTTGTGAAAATATTTATTCTATTTTTTTTTATATTACCAACTCATTGTAACTATATTAAGGATACCTTTGAAAGAGGCACGCAGTAGTTGCCGAAACGTAAGGAAGTTTAAAATAAATATGAGTTAAACGATGGCTCTGTTTGTTTCAATTTTCAGGTGACCTTAATACAAAATGATTCACTTCTTTAATTAATATACATTGTCGGTCGAAGATTGGTCCAACTTAGATTTCCAAATCTTATTATCATTTCTGTACATATAGAGAAATTTGTTTATATTCTCAAAAATGAGAATTTATGACCTCATTGCATCACTGTAGGCCCATTCTTCATTAAAAAAAATCATTTAAGTTTTTTATTCGTAATAACACGTATCAACTTTTCAGCACTAGCAATTTTCGATTTTGAAAATTTTTGTATTTTCGGCCCACATATCTTGCAAATGTTACATGTTCCACGAATAGTTGTACATGGCTATAATTGTATGTTCTACTTCTTTATGTAGTTCTCGTGTTTATTAATGATCGAATTAAAGTAAAATTGAGCCCGATCACCTACAATGAGCCTCTCATAGTTCCTTATTCAATTTTATACATTATTAGGTTAGATATTTTCATCCTAAATATAAATGAATATGCTTCATTGAAAAATATTTCATTTGCTACACGGAGGAAAATGCATATCCAAAACCTTTCACAGAGTACTAAAAGTCTAGCAATTCATTTTCACGTTAACTTTTTCGGGGAGAGTACTACACATCTAAGATTTGGATCTGAGAATACAATACCTTTTGTAATAAGACGAGCAAACGATCATGGACTAGATGACACAAATTTACAGCAAGTCTGGCACTCAGTCCCAGAGTTTCATCGTGAAAATGAATTTCCAAACTTCTAATATTCAATCTTATTTCCTTACATTCACTACTTTATATCAGGTACTCAAAGATAAATGTTGAATTCGCATTTTCCTCTGTGTAATTCCTGTCGATTGAAAAGAACAGTCTTTTTTTCTTTTCAAAGTTCATTGCCCGTGATCCTTAATTTCTAGAAAGTTTTGAGTTAGCGTAATTATCCTTGATATTTCTGACTGTAATTATCCGACGTGGAAGAGAATGTAATGACACTTCTTGTTCCTTGGAGTATTCAGTATTCTTATACAATTGTGAATATAGGTGTCTTGAAATATGTAACTTTAAATTAAATTGTGAAATGAATTCACGAAATTCAGTTCCGTGTGCTTGACTTCTTACTCCTAAGACCTAATACGTAATAAGCGGCACTTAGTGATTATTGTTTTGAAATGCATAAGAATATTAGGAATAAAAGATGAATATTATTTTATTTATTCTTAATATTCTTATAATAATCGTACTAAAATCATTCCAACACAATATTTATGTATTAAATTAATAATTATGTTGCAGCAAGAGCATATTTTGTGTTGAAGGCATAACCCACTTTTAAAACACAAATCTTATTCTCCGTTATTCTCCGCCCCCCCGCCCTCAGTTTCAAAAAATTTCCCGTGACATCGAAGTTGGAAAAGTAAAGCTTCAACAGATAAAAATTTTTGTAATTGGAATTAATAAAAACTCAACTGCAATTCAAGACGATGCCTCGGATAGGATTGACACTTCTGTTGCGAAAAAAATGTTCTCGGAAAAGTTTTAGGCGATGAATGGAGGACGGAATCGGTCTGATTATGAATGAAAGAGCGAAACAACATGTCAAAAAGTATAAATGTGTATCGCCTAGATTACTATGGGTTAGATTAAAAATAGGAATCAGAAGACTATGTATTATAGCGTGCTACGCTCCAGTTGATGGTGACAAGAGGGATGTGAAGGATGATTTCTGGAACTCGTTGAATGATATATTAGAGACTTGATCCTGGGGCGATCCTGGAGCGATCCTGGGGGAAGAATCATTCTACTCAGAGACATGAATGTCTGGCTTGGCAACGAGAAAGTGCCCACAGGGTTTTGGGCCATTTCGGAGACCCAAAAACGAACGGTAACGAGGATAAATTGATGAGCTCATGCTTCGAAAAAGGCTTTTTTATCACAAATACTGAGTAATGAGTAATGAGTGGGTTCTCAAAGAATGTGGTGTACAAGAAGCATTATTTGACAAGAGTGAAAGAGATTGTTGGAATGTGTGAATGAAACTCTCAAGCGAAGATGTATTAGAAGTCGTAGGAACACAAGAGCGTGCATGGAAGGATGTATGGATGTAACGGAAGCGAAAGATGTATGCAAGGATAGGGATGTATGGGAAACCATTAAAAAATTAGCCTTGTCCACGCTCACCGCAATCCGGTGCAGTATTATGCAAGAGTTCAGATGACAAGTATTTTCGTGAGCCTAACTGTTATAGTTTTTTGTAAAGAAGGTAGCACCAACTCATACGGTATTCTTACGTATATTGTACACTGTTGTGCTTTTACTGTATAATACTTATACGGTGCACCTAGGATGGGAAAAATGGAATGGAGGCTGGGTTCATAAAAATTCGGTGAGCCTAACAGAAATTCTTTCAGTAAACCTAGAGACTTTATTTAACATTAGGCATTCAAAACTGCACAATTTGGAAAAAATTAAACGCTTTCAATTTTGAGTTTCGAAACCTTAAAAACTGTATTCAAATTTTATTTTATTTGAAAATGAACGACTGAAGATCAAGAAAGTCGAAAATGAACATTTTTAATATTAAAGGATTTTAGAATTATACTCTACAAGCTGAACGATTTCAAACTTGAAAATTTTACAAATTCGAAATTGAAAACATGAGATGGTCTTAAATCGGACTCATTCAAAATTGCATAATTTAACGTGATATATTTCAAGTGATTTGAAAAACTTTTCTACAGAAAATTAAATACGTTCCTGGGCAAATAATGCATTAACTGTAATAACCTTTGAGTTCCTTCAACATAAAGCAGTTAATAGATACTATAAATTGTTCTGAATGATGAAATTCAATTAAATTTTAATACATAATTGAGTGACAGTGACTGGAGTCTTTTTCAACCCGCATTGCAATTCTCTTTATTCATAAATCAACAGAATAATAAGTAAGGAAAGGATATAATTCAATAAAAAATGTCCATCAAATTCATAATTAATAGTCATCTGAACAGAAATACATTCAACCTCCTTTGATATATTTATTCATATCCACTAACTAAATATTTTCGAATTTGTATTCACAGTTACTCGTTCATCGTGTTGTTTATCATGCACTTGGACAAAAAGAGTCGTGTGTGGTATGGGTGACATTGGTCAATCACCACAATATGCTATCGGTTCAATAGTGAAATTTCATTAACTTTCAATTTATAATGTAATTGAGAGCAGGACTCCAGTGTTCTGAGTAATAACGAATGAGGGTACTAAAGTCATGTTCCCAATTAAATCATCAATTAAAAATTAATGAAACTGCACTTTTTACAGAATGCAAACGGTGTGTTGATGTACGTTTATTTTGTCGTTTCTCAAAATTACAACCAGATATCTATTTAGATCAAAAAGAAGACATCCGGAAAAATGAATCGGAAAGATGGAAAGACGTCATGGCTTACCACACAGAGGAACCCCAAGCTTTTTTGACCTTAAAATTATAGAAACGGTTCAGGCAGTTAGGCTGAACACCCAAAATTCAGAGCAGATGTCGCCACACGTTTTGGCGCCATGGAGCGCACGTTTTATAGCCTTTTCTATTGTTCATGGCGACCAGCGATTCGCTGAAATTTCATGAATAATACAGAATCATAAAAAATTATTATAATACAGAATTATACAAATACATGAAGAGCTGTGAATATGCTTGAAATTGTCAATGCAGTAGTAGTCAATATATTTTTCAAATATTCACAGCGTTTTTATCCAATTTTGTTGAAAGAAAAACTTGACGGTTTTCTGCGAGGGAAAAGACGATATTTTTTTCTGACCTGTGCCGATCACACACAAACACATAAACACATACACTCACTAGTCATAAAAGTAAAGAAAACCTTTATATTTTCTCAGGCCTCCCATAAAAAGTGTCGCACAATAAGGAAATGAAGTTTTTCGACTTTTACGTTCGATTTTACGATGCAAGAGTAGGGAATGTTCTCAGTCGTTCGTCGTCTCGACCAATATGTAATTATTTGCTAGATGCACGTGCCTTCTGCAAAATATCACGAGAAAACGTAAAGTATCAAATAATTTAGAATATTGATGTTATTTGGTCGACTAGTGAAATTAATTATTTTCTGATGTTAAATTGTGTCAATTACTTGGTCTGATGATTTTTGAAGAAACGAGAAAAAATCTACCTCGGCCCGGATTTGAACCGAGAATTCCACTATACATGAGTGAAGTGTTAACCAATTACGCCACCGGGACCACAGTAGATCGTTTCTTGAATTTATTCAGACCGAAATTATTCATTAAAAATTTCAAAGGGTAAACAGATGCGGACCCGTGTCATCCTGTTGAAATAGGAAAAACAATCTACTGTAGCCCCGGTGGCGTAATTGGTTAACGCTTCACTCATGTATAGTGGCGTTTCCGGTTCAAATCCAGGCCAAGGTACATTTTTTCTCGTTTCTCCAAAAATTACTAGACCAAGTAATCGACACTATTTGAAATCAGAAACTAGAATTAAGTAATATTGGTGTGATGGTTCGACGTCGACAACGTTTGTCGGGATACCCAGTACTAGATTTCATCCCAGGTTCATATATTCCACGCATTTATATTAATCTGCACAAACACAGCATCCTTTAGATACGGGAAATTGAGACCAGCGAAAGCTCCGTTAAATTCGATTTGTCTGTGAGCAATTTTGCAAGCATAACAAATCTAAAATAATCGGTAGTAGAAGCTCCTATCGGACGAGTTGAGCATAACGATATTGATAGTTTCGAAATACAATCAAGGAATCGTGTACAGTGTACACTCTCATCGAATTATGCAACATGTTCGATCGGAAGAGATGCTTTCACGTGGAAAGTAGTAGTTTCAGATTCAGTTTCAATTATTGCATCTGCGTTGGATAAGTGACTAGTACATACCATTGGCGTAGTTCGAACTTTCTCAGAAGCAACTGCTCTTACGTTTGTTATTTATGAGAATGATGACCACCCAGAAATGTGCATGTGAATGAAACAAGAAAATAGGAAGAGTTCAAATAGCAAATTTTGCATTATTTTATGTAGTTTCTGTAAGCTACGAGGCAAAGTAGTCATTATGGAAATAAGGAGTCATCAATCCTTGTTGATCCTTATCGCTTGTATAAATTTTAAATAATTAGATTCAATTAACATACACTATCCAAATATACGTTACGTTTTTGATCAAATGGATTGCATTCCCACGTGATGAAAAAGGTCGGAAAGTAGATCAGTATAATGACAAAATTCGAACAAATTTCAGAACCAGAAACCAGAGTATACTTTTCCGAAGTATTTTGGTGCGCTGAACAAGAATCTGGCCTCAGGATTGCTCCATCACGTCAGGTTTTCGAGATATCCTAAGCTAAAAGTGCAAAAATCGTGGTTTTTGCCTATATTTGAGGTTATGTAGCATAACGATTTTAACTTTTATTGTAAAATTACTGCAAGCATCTTAAAGTACAAGCCTTGCCCTTTTAAATGCGCTTTAGTGTGCTCAAAAATAATTATTTTTCTTCGAGATATCCAATATTGAAGTTTGGAATACACATGAATTTCTCAAGTTTTGTACACCTTCACGTTTAGT
>JAUMHM010000050.1:9903561-9924332 GCA_032362435.1 Melikaiella ostensackeni | reverse complement strand
TTTTTGTGAAAAATCGAAACCACACACAAAGATAGATGTACACAATACGGCGTCACTCAAACAAATGTCAAGCTATCCCAAAACTTTTTGATCAAGGAGGTATGATAGTGAAAATTGGCGCAAATTCGATTTTCATGGTGAAAACCATGAAAATCCCATGGGAATCATGATCTTTTTTCGCATTTATCTCAGTAAATTACAAAAAATGTCAAAAAAGCTTCAAATAAAAGTTGTAGATCTACTCAAAGTACACTTTTTATATATCATAAAATCTTTCTGAAAACCGATATTTTTCGAGAAAAGTAGGGAAATGCTGGTACGAAGTGTAGAATTGCTTGGAAAAGAACCTGTGATACTCCTGTGAATGGTCACCGAATTAATGTAGGTCACATCCCTACCCCTTTTCAACGTCTCGTTGGGGGAGGGGGAAGGCACCTCTGTTACTGGTCACAGAATGAGTGTAGGTCACATTTTTGCCCCTTTCCAACATCTCGTGGGGGGAAGTCGCCCCTGTGACTAGTCGTAGAAATAATGAAGGTCACATCCTTACCCCTTTCCAACCAATATCCGCTCTCGAAAGTTTGGCTTCTCCTAAACATTCTACGAGCACGTGTTCGGCCCTCTAGGAATTTTTCACATGATTTAAGTTAATTTTCTCAAAAACTATTAGTCGTAGATTAAAAATGTGTTTCACAAAAAATATGAACATTAAAAAAATCTACAACTTTTATCTTAAGCATTTCCGTAAATTTTTGTTATTTACTAAGGTAAAAGCAAAAAACTATGATTTTCATGGGTTTCTTATGGTTTTCACCATGAAAATGGAATTTGCGCCTATTTTCACTATCATTTTCATAATCAGCGCATCAAAATACATAAATGTACGGAGTTTAAAATTATCAGAAGTATGCGCTTTTCGAAAGTATATCCAAGAGAGTTATTGAAGAAACAAATACCTATTGCTTTTTCCATTTTCCCAGGGCGAAATAAAGAAAGGGAGATATTGATGAGAAAAAATAGTATATTATGCACCAAGGGGGAGAAGTGGGACTTTTTACGTTGTGTTTAATTTTTCCAGTACTAATCGCAGGCGAATACGTAAACGCGAGCTGGAGATTATAGCCGGACACGATATTTTTTGTAACAAATGCTTGATTTCAGACGCGTTCAGAACAATGGCCTGGCTTCTGCTTATATTAAATTTTCAATGAAGAAATTCACAAAAATTTAAAATATCCAAAAATTTCCAAAATTTTCGGTAATTTATGATAATTTATGGTAATTATTCGGTAATTCACAGTAACTTATTGCTTCAAGTTGTTCCAGTCTATTGAACAATCTGTCAAAGCGATCAAATGATCGCCTGATGATCACTTTTTGTGAGCCCAAAATGTAAGCTCATAGATATATGATTTTCATTATTCACTTCTGACGTCACATTTTACTCTCTAGGGAGTGAAACGTACTGTGTGTAACACCCCTATGATTTCGGCCCATTTTATGCCCATGGGACGGGACCACAAACTGGCTTCTCGAGCGGTGCCCGTAGAGAGTACTTTTTACTCCCTAGAGAGTAGAAAATGACGCCAGCATAAGAATATGGCGTATAAAGATTTTAGTGTGTTAATATCGTGTTGACGGCAGTCATGTACACTTAACTCTCCATTTAACTCGCTTCGGTATACTACCTACCTAGAATTGCTGCCTGATACGAAAGACGAGACTGTGGGACCGACCCACAATTATAAAAGGTGCTCAAAACATAGAGTGTTAAAGTAAGTGTCGTATATGCATCGGGAGAGATTTTTCCGAATTTCTACAGCTTGGAAATGTTTTTAGCTCGAGTCGAAAGGAATATCTCCCCTTACTTTCGCAATAAACTATTATAACTCTCTAGGGAGTAAACAGTAGAAATTCAGCTCACTTTATAGGCATCGGAAAGGGCTGAAATCATGCGTGTAATAAAAATTTATCCTCCCCCTTTCACTCTCTCAAATATAATTATTGACGAGTGATTTTTAAGCATTTAAATTATCGAAATTATTTTTTTTCTTATTTCTAATTGAGCAAGACATTTCGAGGTGAATAACTTGATCTGTGCATACCTATATAAAATCTATAAAATGAAGATTTGAGGAAAATAACTTATTTTTATGTAATTTCAGAATTTCAAGCTCTATACTGATTGCAAAAAGTAACACACATTTTATTCTTTAAGGTCTGGAAACTGTTTCTAGAAATTATGGTAGGAATGTTGAATGGCATTTTTATGACTCTTACAAAATGCTCTGAGTATGTATTGAGAAGTGAATAACATAATGACAGGTCCTCTCATTGTGAGGAGTTTAATAATTGCATCACTCAAAATCATAACTATTACGCCTTACCTGGATTAATAGAAAATCTACGTCAAAAATGCATTTGCTGAGAAAAACCAAGCTAATTATCATTACACAGAAAAAGTCTAGTTATAGTTAGAGCTTGTTTTTGTTACAGCTTAAGTTAAGCCAATTTTCTTCTTAAGCCAAGACCATAAGCCTATTTTTTGGCTTAAGATAAAGTCTCTTTGTCTTCAAATAAGACAGATTTTCTGAACTGATGTCTTCTCTTTTTCTTTATATAAAGAATGTGGAGAATGTTTCAGAGATGATTTAAAATCGGGGTCCGTATCAAGTCACATGCGGAATTTTACCCTTTCGGCATGTCTCCCCTGCAGCAAATGCCCCCTTGCGGCATATCTCCTCTGAATCAAGTCTCCACTGCAGCATGTATCACTTTCGGTATCTCTCCACAACTGATTGCCAATTTTGCAGCAAGCCTTTTCCAATCTATTTGACACACTTGCGGCTTTTCTCTTCAACCGCAAGCCTTTTTGCGGCATCTATTCCCCAATAAAATTTTTAAGTCTTTTTCAAAAATAGCGAAAGTGCGGCAAGTCTCACGAGCTCAATTTGCCACATCTTCGGCTCATCTCTCTAGCACCAATTCTCCCTGCGGCATCTCTCACTCAAGAAAAATTGAAGTGTTCCTCCAAAGCCGCAGGGAGACTTGTGACTGTTGAGAAAAGCCGCAGATGTGTCAAATTGATTTCGGGAGACTTGCCGCATTTTTTCCAATTTGGAGGAAGACTTACAATTTTTCTTGGGTGAGAGATGCCGCAGAAAGACTTACGGCTGAGAAGACAGATCGCAGATGAGGCAATTGAGTCTGGGACCTTGCCGTACTTTTGCCACTTTGGAGAAAGACCTAGACTTTTTCTTGGGAGAGGAATTTCGCAGGAAGACTTGCAGCTGGGGAGATAAGCCGTAGATGTGACAATTGAGTTCGGGGGGCTTGCCGCAAAATTGGCAATCTGCTAAGGAGAAATTCTGCAGGGAGACATGCCGCAAAGCAGACATGCCAAAAAGGTGAGATACCGCAAAGGTGACATGCTACAGGGGAGACATGCTGTGGGAGACATGCCGTATGTTACTTGATATGGACCCTAAAATTGCTTAACTATTATCTCAAGAAATAAAATCATATTAACATTTGTCAACAAAATAAAGGCAAGAAAAAACAACGGAGAATTGTACAGTTTTCAATTTAATAAATCATGTTTATAAATACGAATTGGTGGTGATTCTATGAGGATTATAACTTTGAATTGAAAAAGTTTAAAATCCAAAATTTCCAAACTGAAATTTTGAATTAAAGGCCGTGGCTAAGTGTACCGAAATTTTAGTACGAATTCAAGGGTAAAAGGTAAGAGGTTATTAGCACAGAAACTTCGGTACAAATAGCCAGATTTTTTCGGTACGTGTAGACACTTCATAAATTGAACATTTGCAAATTGGAAGTCTGCATTCTAAAACTGGCTTTGAAAGTAGACAACATCTAAAATCCTACAAAGTTGCAGCTTTTCAAATTGAGCCCTTTAAAAGGTGAAAAATTGTTATTATTAGGCGTTTAAAAATGAACAATTTTATATTTAAAAGGTTACGCAAATCATTTAGTTTTTAATTGAAATTAATATTTTCTTTTTACAAGCATTTGATAATCTAATGTTATTATATTTATCGAAGTGTCCAGGGACACCGAAAATATTTCTTCTAAGCTCACCGAATTTCGATGAAGCTACACATGGCCTAAATTAATAGTGAATATATTATTTTAAAATCCTGAAAACTTTAATAGCAAAGCACCTAGAAATAATTTATGTTAATAATTTATATTCACTATTTCTCTCCGTTATATTAATAATTAATTTTGGATTGACTTATTAGCTAATTTTACCAGGGAAAGAATTAATTTTTATTTCAAACGTGAAAGCCTATTGTTGTCAATCGAGTTTCGTTTCAAAATGAGCTGCAGTTATAATTCTAAATGAAACAATCTGCAAAAACGTATTAGAGTATAGTTTAATGTATAACAAAGTTAAAATTACCTTTAGACTCTTATATGTTTCTCATGTCAAATAATAAAAATAATTGAAAAAATGTAAATTATTTCATTAAATCATTAACTGATTGAACATCTATGTAATGTTCTACCAATGGCAGAAATGACTTACCCATTGTTTTCCAGAATTTCATCTTTAATTTGTCCATCTAAATTATTTATCCTCGTTTTGCCATTATATATTTTCTCACAAATTATGAGCATCAAAAAATTATACAGCTTAGAACTGTTCACTTATTTCATTTGCAACTGATGCAATTTGAGAACACAGAAATTTCAGCGAGTCCTAAAAGATTATTCTTAAATTATATAGTTTTATATCATTAATTTTAAAATCGTAGTATAGGAACATATAAAACTCAAATACGAAGTATAAAGGTTTCTGGCATGTAATTCTTTTCATTCAAAATGACATCTTCTTCTTCTGCCATAGGATTACTTTGAATTCTTTTTCTTTTTACTATTTCTTGGTAATTTACTTTCAGAGCTACTTCTCTTACTTTTACTCTTCTTCTCGGGCTCTTTTGACAGTATAACCTGCAATATAAAAAGTTTCATTACACGAAATCGAGTTCTTCAAGATAATAAATATTGAAACAGTAAAACAAAGAATGTATTGGTATTTTCGGAACGGTTTCTATAACATTGAATGGAGAATGAGGATGTTGCATGAAATGAGATAAAAATATTCTAGGCACTTGAAGCAATGAGTAACATTATGCAGTAAAGAAAAATGTTGTTTATGTTTTTAATTCTAAAAAAATAATAATAATTCCTACTGTAAATCTATTTAGTTGCTCTCAAGCAGATGTGACGTCACTAAGCCATACTGCTTTGCACTAATCAGACTACTTTAGCCGCCATGTTACTTTTTTCAATTTCGGCCAATCAGGATTCACAGCCGTCACTAAAAGCTGAAAATTCCTAAACATGAGGAATCAAGTTTCCGAAAATAAAAGCTAAATCAAGCAGAATTTAAAATATAAGCAAGGAATGGAAATGGAAATCGGTGAGTTTCCCAAAGAGATCTTCTTTTCGTAATTATTATTATTTATTGTTTTATAATAATGCATGAAATGGCAGAGACATTCACACATTCAGATACATGTTTATAGCAATTTGTATTAAAGAAAAATTTCACATAATTTAGATCATTCGAATTTTCGCGCAAGGAATGGAAGATACAGCCAAACCGATGCTTTTGGCGAAAAATGCCGCGAGCGGGCTCAGTATTCAAACTTTCTTTATAAAAAAACATGTTTCTTAGTCAATAAAAAATTTTTCCTCCTTTGAATGTGCTAATGAGTTACTAAAAAATCAAAATATCTTTTCATTTCGAATCCTGCAACATACCCATTCTCTACAATCCTTCAGTTAACACTCACAGCGATAAATTTATCGATTAGTGCAAAATATCAGCGCACGTAGTGACATTTCTAATTGCAAATAGTGCTAGTAATAATTCTCATGAAATGTGTCTAACCTAGCATAATCAAAGTTTATCTATTCCTATTTGAAAAGTTATTGAGTTTATAGTTTATAGATTTATCTAGCTTATCAGATTACCAGTTCCTTGGGGGTATTGAGTAATACATATAGATTTATAGTACCTGCCGTTTCTTGTAAATCTAGCATTCAACAGCAAAGAAACTTATAGGAAATGTTACTTTGTAACCCAACATCACATTAGTGTCTATATTCCTCTTGAGAGTACTAATTCAGCAATTAGTGACAGGTTTCTACTAATCTTTCCGACAATTCCAAGATCTGATGTTGTAAGTTTGTTCGCGAAGTGCGCTATAATGCAGAAAATTTTTATTGTTTCGTGCACTCCTTGAAAAGTCTCTCGCACAAGATATTTTGTTATCTTATCTATTTACGAGACTAATTATTATTCAATGTGCATATTAAGTAGACATTCCATAAGAAACTTTATGATTAACTATTCATCCCACTGAGATCTTTTATAGGATAGTTTAAGAATCTTGAACAATTTTGCATACAAAAAAATGTTCAATTATCTTCACCTTTTGAATTATAATTACCTTACGGTATCCTTAATAAATTAATAGAGTTTTTTGATTTCTTGAATATGAAGCTATAAAGTTAAGTGTGTAATAAAAATTGAAGGGACACTGTAGCTTTTATGGTTAATAACCGTCAAACATAAAATAAATTCGATTAAGGGTCGTTACGAGCAAGTTAATAATTTTGGATTATAATAATTTAAACTTCAAAAATAATTTGAACTATGGTATATGTTATATTTTGTGTTTTAATTGATTTTACCTTCGAAATTGAAAAAAAATATTGTTTTTAATAAATAGGTCACTCATCAGAACAAATAACAATTTTCAGTTTAAAAATCCTATAGGCCACAATTATTCTTATCCGATTGAACAGTTATTTTAAGATTAGATATTATAGAATTTATGAGGGCAGTAGAAGTGTATTTCTGATACCAATTTTTGGTTGAGTTGATGAACAATAAAACGTAATTTTTACAATTTGAACTAAATTACCGACGGATAGTGTCGAACCATTAACCGGCTGACATATTAAAAATTAGCCTTGACTTTGAAAGGCGATGGCAGCATCCAGAATGAAAAAAATATCTTGCTAAAAAAGCGTTAGAAATTTTATTGAATTCTGTGTTAAATGAGCCATAATTGAAGTAATTTTGCCACGCCAAAGTTGCAATAATGTATTTTAAATTTAGCATACTCGCACCAAAAAATTATTATTTCATGAACCCCCGAAGATTTTGCAATGTTCAATGGATCAAATGAAAGGTCAAATCCTAAAGATCATTTTTGTGTTAATTTCAAATCAATAAATTTGTTTTTCTAGCTCCTGCCAAGAGTTGAAGTTGGAGTACAAATTTCCTTAAAAATCGGAATTTTATTTTTGTCTTTCTCACGTAAAATTTTAATACGCACATAGCAAAATTACTTCAACTATGGCTGATTTAACGCGAAACTTAATAAGCCTTCTATAGGTTTCAAAAAAGTATATAATTTCATAAAATATTTTATTAATATACATTATTTTATATCATTTTTATTTTAAAAACGGGACTAGTACACAAGTTGTAGCTGATAGAATTTACATTTCTGATTACACGAGTTACTATTGCTCCGTTATGGATTACTTCCCAAGTCATAAAGTATGGATTCACGTGAAAGGAACAATACTATGATACAAAAAAAAAGACAACATCGAACTAGTTAATCAAAATTGTTTACAATAATAGAATTTTTTATCACATGACAAATTTCGATGATAGAGTATAATTGCTATATAAATCAGACAATTTGTCAGTAAAAAATATATTCATGAAGCTCTTGGTAAACGATTGAACCAAAAATAAAAATTCTAGAAGCTGAAAAATGTAAAAATACCTAGACCCTCGGGCACTTCTTATGATAGAAACTGCCTCTGTCACTAATACAATTTTTTTATCATATAAATTGTTTATGAAAATAGTTACTGCTAATACTAAATGTAAGTTCATTTATAGAAACAGGTTCAATTTGACAAATTAATTAGCTTAAAAAAGATAAAAATCAAGAATAGAGCTCAATATTTCAGTGTTACGGATTTCAAAAATCACTTCGAAGTCTGTCCGACATGTTTTTTGTCTGGTCATGCTGCATTCATATTTCAGGATAAGACTCCGAAATAATTATTCAACCTATTTATAATGCTGACTAAATAGTCGATTTTATACTTCTGAAGATTCTAGAATACTTCAAACCCGATTTATCATCGTTGATTCCAAATAAAATTAAATAATGTTCACTAATTTTGCGTAATATTTTTTATAGAATGTCCGGTAACGCTGTATATTAATTTATCATACTAAAATAAAAGGATATTTCAAGACGCTAAAGTCAAAATCAAATAAATCCTAAAAATAGTAATTTTTCCCATATTTTGAAATATTTTTATCTGTTCTGCACATATTTTTAAAAGAATTTCGAAATTTTTTTGTCTTACCATCGTCGTTTGTTTTGTCACGCGACCTTCATCAACGTGTCAAATTCACATCCATGACAAACACATTTCTTGACTTTTTACTTTCATATTTTCATACTCTTTTGGGATAACCTTAATTAAAAATAATGTTTCAGGTAGTTTTGCAATTTTTTGTTTCCGAAAATCTCATTGTCTAAAATAGTCAACTTTATGGCAATCACCCTTAAACAAACGGGTGTAATTTGATCGATTTAGTATCTCAAATTACCAAAACTACGATCTTTATACGATTAAAATTTAAAAATATTGAATCTTCATAAAGTTTATTTTTTTTGAAGTCTATAAGAGTGGTCTTTATAAATTCTTATTATCAAAAAAAAATTTTTTGCTTCATTTATCGATTTCAATATGAAATTGTAGACACGTAGTTGGGGACAAGCGCATGACAGAGTTCATTATGTTTATATATATATGTACATTTTTAAGTTACTATTTCTAAAAAAATTCTTCGAAAATGTTGGTCCTCCATAAGAAAAGTATTTTGATTCTTAGAAGTCTCCTAGTCAAGCATTTTTCCAAAATTTATATTGGTCAATTGAAACATGAAAACCCATTGAGACTGCAAAATTTGTAAATTCTTGGCGACTAACCTCAAATTCCACTTATCATTTTTTTCTTTGCGCAGTAAGTCCAGAAAAAGTTTTGTTCATTTTATTTGATGCAAGATGAAGAGCTTTTTCTGGAGAATTGCAATTGTATCGCAAAAATCCTGTAATCTGTTTAATCCTTCCTTAGATGACAGTTCTCTGTTTGGCAGTGGCCACTGTCGTCTGCGATTTACCGCCAGGAACAAGAAGGAATACGTATCTGCCACCAGAGCCAACGAAGGGTTATGATTACAACACACCAAAAGTCCCATTTCCATCTCGACCAACGCCGAGCTTCCCCACGCAAAGGCCGAGTTTTCCTACAGGACCATCGAGACCAACACCTACTTTCCCAACGGGTCCAACAAGACCTGCGACGAGGCCGACATATCCTACCCCAGGAACAAGACCGACTCCAGGAGGCGGAGGATATCCTACTCCAGGTCCAAGACCTACTCCAGGATTCCCTGATTACCCTGGTCAACCAACTGGTAACAATGGAAATACGATTCGTCCTCCAGGCGATGTAAGTATTTTATTTTATTTAACAGTTTTATTTTGTTACTCTGCTCCTCAGTCTTCTTTATTTGTTTATACTCTCTCCTTTTCACTGGCTTAAGAGTCTTCACAGAACCATTACATGTTTTCTTATCAAGAATCCTTATGTACTACCTTACCAACTATTTCTTACAAATCGTCTTAACCACTATTCTTAATACTAGACGCTTACGATCTTGCCCTGGGCTTCCGTTTCCTCTTACCACTACACTACATCACCTAAGTATAAAGAACCTTACGTGGCCGATATTATAATAAATTTGAGATGAACTACTGCGGCTTAGGGGTTAAAAAAAGCATTATTCAATTTCGGCTGTAGGAAAGAATAAGACAAAAAGAGAGATTCTTGAAATGATTCACATAATCCGCAACCAAAAATCAGTTAATTTACGTACAGATGTCCAAGGACTGAGTACCTTATACCACAATCTGATTTTCACTAGGAACAGAACTTCAAAATAATTTGTTCTAACTTGAGAAAACTATTGATAATGATACTCAGTACTTTGAATTGTTTAATGGCAGGAAATTGCGTCATTGCAGTCACGCGATCGTCTATACCACGTGACTCCAGTGACGTATTTCATCAAAAAATATTTTCACCCTAGTACATAACCTCAAAAATGCAAAGACACGTGGTTTTCCACGTCCTTGTTTTCGTCATTTACTAATTCTTATTATTCAAAATAATGGATCTAGAAGAACATCTCTAAAAATTTTCTTATCAAAACAACCTAAAAAACGCATGATATCCAACAGTTTTAATGTATAAAAGTTTAAAAATTACATTGAAGAAAAAGTACTCGAAGGTCGAGGTTATGCTCTTTGTCCATGTTTATCAAGATTCAATTTCATTGATATTTTTCTGAGGTAATATCTTTAATTTTCTTTTCCTGAATTAACACTCTTCCATAGCTAAATGGTTTCTTCTACTAACAACAATAAAACCTACATAAACTCATCTACCATTTCAGGTGAAACCACTACCAATACTTGGTTGTAATGTTTTACACAGCGTTCTAATTTTACTTCAATTTTTTGGAATTCTACTTCCGACATTGGTCCGGCATAGTATATATTTGTTCCTTCGAACCTGTATATAGTGAAAACATCCTACATGTTTCTAACCTTTAACTCGATCTTACTGAGTCTATGAAGAGGGACTGATACCAGTCCGAAACGTCAGACAAAACATGTAATTGGACCTAAATGAAGCTTTTTTCGACCGCTAAGCCGCAGAAGTTTATCTCAAACACAGAATTTAAGACTTACTCACACTTCCCGTTCAATCTTTTTCTCTCACATACTCTTTGAACATTATATGAGGGACAATATTGGTAACACGCAAACTGTATTCTGCTCTGCAGTCAAAAATCACTGGTATAAATCGATGAAGTGATTCATTCCGTCTTACGGCCATATAAAAATAAGAACAAACAGAGCGATCGGCTAACTCATATTTATTTTGAATTTCCTAATGTTTCGGCAACTACTGCGTGCCTTTTTCAAAGGTGATCTGAGTGAACAAATCGAATTAGTCGAACCATTTTTTTGAAGAAAAAACATCATCAAAAAAAATCATAATATTGTAAAAATGATGTCAAAATGGAAATTCCAGTCAATTATAAATCATGATGAAAACATTAACATTGCATGAAGTCTTAATAATTATAAAGACGTCAGTCACGTAAAAACTACATATTAAAAATATGAAGAGACTTCATAATGGTGAGGATGCACTTCATACAATGTTCATGTTTTCATCATAACTTATCATTGACTGGAATTTCCATTTTGAGATGTTTTTTAGTATCTTATGATTGTTTCTTATCATCATTTTTCTTAAAGTAAATATGTTTCAACTAATTCAATTTCTTCACTCAAGGTTATCTTTAGAAACGGCACGCTGTAGTTGCCGAAACATAAAGAAATTTGAAATAAATATGAGTCAAACGATGGCTCTGTTTGTTTATATTTTTTTTTCATGAGTAAAATGATTCGAATGGAGATCAAGTCATACTAATGTAGGATTAAAAATCGTTTAACCTTGATTTTATGAAGCTGACGGAAATGGGGCTAAGTGGCGTATATGGGGGAATCTGGCTCACCCGCAACTTTATTTTTAATAATTAATCATTTCTCTCTCTAAACGAAAAATTTTAAGATAAGCGATTGCTTTCTTTATTGTAAATGTTGAACTAAATTTTAAGTCTTTTTAGGTGCAGTTACGTTACTTATAGCGAACTAAAAGCGCATTTGTATAAGAATCTCGGTTTCGGAAATTTTTTTAGGTTGAATAAAAAATGTTAAAAAGTTGACTCACAGACGTTTCTGAAAATTTGTGCAATGGATGATATTTTCTAGCACCAGAAAAAGATCTGTGCAATTTTTCGCATCAATGCAATATATTTTTTGTCATACAGAATGATTTTTGTAAGAATTTTTTTCTGGGAGAAAGCGGCTCATAGTATTTTATTATCAATGAAACGAAAAATTATTTCCCTTGTTAATCACTCCGTTTGAAAGATCAAAAATCCCTTCCACAATGTTCAAAAAGTAGAAAATGTTTCAAATTATAAGATGTATTATAATATGTCTTAGTTACTTATATATGAGTTTACGAACAAATCTGGTTATGTTCCAAGTGAAAATTAACAGATTATTATTTGACGTTGCCATGAGTTTTAGTAACTTTATTTGCTTTAAAATGATCAAAAGACATAAAAAGTTATTTTTTCTGTGTTTCTTCCTTTTAAGTTAATTTCTTCATGAGTGAGCGACTTGGCCCCACATTGTGGGGTAAAGTCGCTCACACGTCAAGGGATGATAAATAGTTGTTCACAAATTATATTTATGTTTCTGCTTTATAGTACGAAAGAGATTCAGATAGAGATTATATATTTGAAGCATCAATACCAAATTTAAATTCCTTCTTGCACTTTATTCTCAAAAAAAACGAAAAAAAAACGAGCCGCTTCTCTTATTGCTGTAAAAATTTTGATTCAGAGCTATCGAATGAAATACGAAGAAAAATGACGTTATTTTGCTCAATGCTCGAAGACCTGTACTTGTACTTGATCCCGGAGCTCAAAATACAATAGAAAAATCTTTAAAAAATTCTAGTATGCTCCACAACATTTTCGAAATGCAGTAATACAATTTTTTCAAATTTTTTCCTTTGTATTTTTAGCTCTATGATCGAGTAAAAATACAGATTTCCAAACATTGCACTTTATAACGTCATTTTTTGCAATATTCATTTATAGACTTCGATATCTCATTTATTATTCATAATTATATTAATAATTTATAAGATTGATCATTACAAATTCAATTTCTTTTTCAATCGAAGATACATAGTTTCTAAAAATTAAATAATTATTTTCAAAAAAAAAACACATTTTCATGCTATATTAGCCTCCATTACATTTTTATTCAATGTCCAATGGACACAAGTAACTGTTTATAAGGCTTCTCGTTCGATCAATTGAGTTAAGCGGAATTTGGCTCGGTTATAATCAGATGGGGGTCACCGTACTAAAGGTATAAAATGTAGAAAAAGAGTAAAATTACCAACTTTTCTTGCACGTTGCGTAGAACTGCATTTTTTTGTTATAATTAACTAAATTCAGTTAAAAGGGATCTTACGGTCCGCATCCAGTCCTATTCTTCCGCCTGAATCGAGCATTGGCAGTACAGTCTTCCTTAAGCAACAAGCATTGCACTGAAATCATAGATATAGGTTACCCAACTTCTCGACTCATTAGAAAGAGGAAGAGAGACTTGAAGCTGTTCATAAATTTTCCCACATGAGTAACTTTTGAGCATATTTCTTTTCAAAAAAGAAGTTATACAAAAAGTGCATACACAGAAAAGGCAAGTAGTTTGTTAATTTTCCATTTTTATTGTTATAAGCTAACTATATGACGAATCAACAATTTTACTCCTTTTTTCGCGAACGAAAATTCTTTGCCATCTAAATGTTCTATTTGTTAATTTGTTAATTCTTAAACAATTAAACACACATTATCATCCAATGAAAAAAAATATAGATATATATTCTTTTTCAGGTTTTTAGTAAAAAAGCGTCTGTCATACTGTGATATCGCGATCTTCAATTTCGACTTTCTCGGAACAGAATAACTTTTTTGAACCAGAAATTTTTCATTCTCGTTCAGCATGCCTATGTCTCGGAAGCGAGTTTTTATTTTTGTAAAAAATTGAAAATTTTAATTTCAATCGCTATCCGAAACCGATTTTGGAACCCCATTGTCAGCCTTTGATTATCTGTATTCACAAAATTAATGTTTCGGGAGCATGTTTTTATTTTATTTCTCAACTGAAAATGAGATCATTTATCGCGATCCGCAGCCAGGCTTGTTTCATTGGACGTTTTTTCCATCTTTTAATTGTGATTTCGATTTTAAAAAATTTTTTTCATTCACCTGAAAATTTCCATTTTATTAGTTATCTAGTTCTTTACTGCCACCCTTAAGGGCATGTCTAACGGGAGTCACGTGACAAAACTAAGGCTCGATTTTTAATCTTCATATTTGGAACGATTTACTCTTTTTGTAAATAAAATATCGCTCTGAAACTTTGGGAAATGCAAAAGGAAACGGTAACTTACGTTTGTATACATCATTTGGCTGGAAATTTGTACAAAAAATGTCCTCGGAGAAATTAAAACTGGAGCAACGTTAGAATTTTTTTTTCAAATAACTTATATCCACAAGCAATGAGATATCGAGTTGAAATTTTTGGAAATAACACAAACAGCACTAAGGAAAGTTTTTATTGTCCTAAATTATTTGCACTTGTAAAAAAAAAGTCTTAAGAAAAAACTAAATTTGAAGAATTACCGACCGTGCTGTAGAAACAGTGAACAGCATTCCATTCTCGCAACCGAGTTTTTTTACGGTTAGGATCGATTAGGATCCTCATGTCAGCCCGAGACCTATCACTTACTGTCATTGTGAACTTCGTTATATAGGCCGTCGCACGGTCGGTAAATCTTCGAATTTAGTTTTTCATTAGAAATTTTTTTTTACAAGTTCAAATATTCAAGACCATAAAAACTTTGCTTAGTGCCGTTTATGTCATTTCCAAAAATTTCAACTCAATATCTCATTTCGTGTGGATATAAGTTGTTTGAAAAAAAAATCTGACCTTGCTCCAGTTTTAACTTCATCGAGAAAATTTGTTTACAAATTTCCATCAAAATGTTGTATACAAACGTAAGTTACTGTTTTTTGTTGCATTTCCCAAAGTTTCAGAGCAATATTTCATTTGCAAAAAGAGTATATCGTTCCAAAAATAAACATTAAAAATCGAGCATTAGTTTGGTCACGTGACTCCTGTTAGACATGCCCTTAAGGTATGCACTTAGCTTTGTTATAAATAATTTCAATTAACAAATAGAACATTTAGTTTGCTAAGAATTTTTGTCCACGTAGAAAGGAGTAAAATGGTCGATTTGTAATGTGGTTAGTTTATGATAGTAAAAATGTTAAATAACCCAACTACGCTAAAACTTTGCATAACTTTGTTTGTAAAGAAATGTGCTTAAAAGGTACTTATAGGTCATTCCACTAAAAACTTCAAGTCTCTTTTTTTCTTTCCAATGAGTCCAGAAAATGGATCCCCTATATCTATGATTGTAGTGCAATGCTTGTTGCTTGAGGAAGACCATCCTGTGCAAAACAACAGGCCCCCCAACAGGACGGTCAAGGGGCTGGATGCAAACCCTAAGATCCCTTTTAGCCCTAAATTCTCTTAGCTTTTTTTCAGTTTTTCATTTTACTAAGTAAGAGTCAAAATTGTTAAGAATTAATGAACGTCTTTTCACTAATTCAGTTTGAAAGAAAAAAGAATATAATTGCCAAAGCTAATTTTAAAAAAAGATATGGATCACTCTAAAAGTTAATGTAAGCTTCAGCTAAACTAAAAAGTTTACAATAATCTCTCAGCTGAGAAAAACTGGTTTATTATTTCAATACTGTTGCTCTGACACGAGACAAACAACAATCTTGAAAAATGTGGCACTTGAAGAAAATGTATGGCGGTGACAACAAACATTTCCTGGTAAAAAATTTGATATCTTACAAATGGACACGCCTATTTACGCTCGGTGCAGAATACCTGGGTCGCGACGTAAATAGGAAATCTGCAATCCAACAACGTGAGTAAGACGCGTTGAAGTTTACTTGTCAGCGGCTCAAACTTTTTACGAGCAGCGATATGACTACGAATGCGTTTCGCAAAAAGAACGCCGAAAGAAATGTTTCTTTCATATCTCGCGGAAACATGCTTCTTTCAAGGCGGGACTATTTCAGAACTATGCTTGCATATGCTTGTGACTTACTTTTTTTACATCGCCAACGGACGTGGTTTTGACGTTGAAAAAAAGTTTAAAAACTCGTCCACACAACTGAAAACAACTGAAAATGATTTCAAAACGTAGCCTCGAGAAAGAGGAGCTTTTTGTAGTCCGGAAAGATTCAGTCGTTTGCAGTAGAAACAATTCTGTGACCGCCAGCGGCACTCAAACAGAAACTTGCATAACTTCTTGAGGAAACTCTGAAAAACATCCGTGACAAATGCATTTGCTTCAAGTTTTAAGTGATTACATGGGTGTGGAAGATTTTGTCTACAGAATGCGACTGAGCATGAATCTGGGCCAAAAGATACCTATCAGGTCAAGTTTATGAGAAAACTATGGTTGAAACCCTCAAAAACCGCTTTTTCTTGGCAATTTTGAAAAATCATAGCGAACGAACCCGATGTGTCAAAGACTTTTTGAAGGGCTTCAATTAATGTTGTAAAAAAGATTTTTTAATACTGACATTAGGGTCTAGAATTTTTATATTCTTTTATTTCATTTTATATAATTTTATTTTGATTTTTATAAGCATCATGCTTTTCAAATAATACGAAATGTAACACGTTTTGTCCTAGGCTGACTCCCTGGACTCGTCAGTAAGGCAATGTGAATCAGCCCTGCCTTAGACCAGTGATCCCAACGAGGGTCCGGATAAGCCTGGAGCATTATTGCGCATGCGATAAACAGAGCTCGGCATTGGTAGAGAGAAGAGAATGAATAGCTATTCTTCTAATTTTCTATTCTCCACCAAAGACAAGGCTCCTATTGGCGCATGCGCAGTAGTGCAGCGGGTCATCTTTGGGAGCACTGCCTTAGACGCTTGGGAATCTAATTGACCTAGAATCAGTTATATTCTAAATTTTCAATTAATTTTAATTTTTTGTATATCTCAAATTAATATTATATGAGACATTTTAGTCACGGATATAGACTAAATTTGAATTTAAATTACATAAATTTCAGTATAAACTAATTTTTTTTTCAAACTAGGTAACATAGAATGTATTAGGTTTTGTGGCCACGGATAGGGGCCGGATCATAATGGAAATATCGTAAGACTTATTCTATCTCTCTTCTTCATAACTTCTACTTTAAGACAGGAATAAAAAAAATGAAATGTATTCGAGGTGCTGTATTGATTCACATATTGGAAATGATGCTCGCATACCTGCATGCGAAGGTTATGAAAATGCATGCGCCCAAACATGATTCTCGAAATATGCTCACAGCACTTTGAATGAAATTTTCTCCTTAATTTTCAATACTTCTTTCTTGAATTACAAGTTCCACACATTAATTTGTGCTATTCGAAGAGTTTTTAACACATCGGGTTCGTTCAGTATGATTTTTCGAAAACGGGCAAAAAAGCGTTTCATGAAGGATTCAACCCTAATTAGGTCAGAAAAAAAGTTGTCTTCAAACAAAAGCATCGTCTTCTTACCTGTTTTGTTTTGAACCACGTGAATATTTTTTTTCCACCAACAGAATTATTTGGCTGCAAGTTTGGATGAAGTTTGTCGCAAAAGGTTAATATTTGCTGCATAAAGATTCTTTTCGAGACGAATAAAAATCGTCTTGAGCATCAATTTAAGAGGGAATTCCATTCTAATCGCAAAATATCCTTTTGATAAAGAGGACATTCCTCTGGGTGATTTTCTTGAAAACTTGACATGATAGGTACTTGTTGGGCTCAGATTCGTGTGAAGTGCACAAAAATACACCAAAAATGCAAGTCGCATTCAATGGGCAGAAAAAAAGCAGGCCTGTGCTACAATCGTCAGTAAATGAAATTATTTTTGAATCAAAAGTTGAAATTTAAGGGGGAAGGCAGAAATATATTTCTATTATATAAAATACTTATATAATGTCACCAATTCAGTATCGGACACACTACTACATCCTTGAAGCATTCCGTTGAAGGTGGAAATAAAGACACAGATTCTTTAATATTTCGAAATCCCACTTTTTCAATAAATTGAGCTAGCAGTAAATCATTGCATAATATTATTTGAAGTTACATCCAGAAAAAGCACAACAAAAAGTATTTTTTGAAAACCAATAATATAAGTTTGGGGGCGGTTATGTATATAATTTGACATTTTACATTCTACATTTCACTTTTCATTTTTTACATTTTACTGTTTTTGTTGTCAAATGCTCTTCATATGTCAAAGGTAACTTTAAGTCAGCTCTGCAACAAAACGTTTGACAACAAAAACCATCACATGTGAAAATATGAAGTGGAATGTGAAATATAAAATCATACCAATAACTCAATCTATTCTTCTCAAATGAAGGATTCTTTTGCATTCTTTGATCATCTTTGAATTATGTTCATAAAAAAAGTTTTTCTGTAAAAAACAGATTTTTCAAACATTATAAATGACCATAACTTTTTCACTTTTCAATAAATTGTATTAATATTATAGGTCAATCGATTAATCTCGAATCAAGGAATTTTTATGTTTTTGCATCGACTTTTAATTATATATGTATGAAAAAAATTTCACTATAAAAAACCGATATTGCAGATATTATAAATGGCCATAACTTTCTTATTTCGCCAACCGGGGCTGTTTTATTCCCCGGGGATATTATGATCTCAGGGTATTACTCGGTAGAAATTTTTTTTTTTTCATACGTGTGATTTTTCTGTATATCTTACAAATATTGCTTATAAGATGTACAGAAAATCCTACTCAAAAAAAGAAAAATTCCACGGTTTTATAGAGCATAAATGTTGTCCCATATTTACCGCAAAACGTATCATAATAGTCCCAGTTGACGTTTCTTTAACTAAATGTATTAATAATATTATGAGTCTGTCGATTCATCTCGAATCAAGAAATCATTTATGTTGTTGCGTCAACTTCAAATTCTTCTCATGAAGACATTTTGATATGAAAAACCCATTTTTTAAATATTTGAATTGCTAGAAAAAAATCTAATAAATATTTTTAGAAATTCTATTACAAGTTTTGAGACATTAGTGGTGTAAATAAACACTTCAAATTCCATCGACTGATTCGTGACCGTCTGCAAGTTACCGTTTACATAAAAAAGTGACACACAAACACACACATACACCGGTTAATTACTTATATAGAACATATTTCATTAAACATTTTTCAACTGAGGAACGTTTATTTAAACGAATTTGAACATTTCCCAAATAAACTACTGACATGCTAAAGCTTCCTCCATGAGGTATTATTTCGAGAGTGAAAGCAGTTTTAAAACTGATAAGTACACCCCATGTATTACAACGGCCCCCATCCGCGAAAAGCCGAGCTAAGCGCTGCTTACCTTCGTTGATCGAACGAGAATCCTTGAACAATTTCATGTGCTCAAGTAGACACAGAAGTTTCACAAGAAAAAGTTATCGCGTTTATCATATTTTGTACGTAAGCTACAAATAATAGCAAAGGAAACATGGCGGAGAATTCGGAAAAATGCGTTGCGGGGTACACTAAGCAAAAGAAAGTGTTAGTGTCTGGATTTTTAAAATATATCAGTGTAAAATGCATTTCCTCATCAAACACTCATTTCGACGTTTTGCTTTTTTATGGCCTATCTACAGTATACAATCAATTATTGTTTATATTTTCTACATTTTGAAATTTTTTCCTTAAAATCAGAAGAATATCTCATTGGAAAAAAATAGTATCTAAAGCATTTATAGTTCCCTCGCGATTACGAAAACAAAAAATGTGATCCATCGAGAATAACTGAGAGTAACAGACAATGATTAAAATAATGCAACCCCGACATCTGAATAATAAAACGATCCATGCAAATAGGTCTGAAACTGGTTTGCAAAAGGTAATACAAAATTTATAATCCGACTATAAAACATGGACAAAGAACATTACTAAGTTATTTTTAGCATTATACTACATTTATCCTTCTTTACCCATTCAACCGTTGTTTAGAGACAGAAATAATTAAATATTCGATAATATGTTAATTTGAGAAATATTTCACTCAGATCCTCTTTCATGAATGCAACAGAATCTGCATAATATTTTTCATCAGACTGTGTTCACGTGAAGAATGTGGAAATTTTCATTCAGAAAGAGTAAGGTTTCATATTTCCAATTCGTTGAATTTAAATCGCGTTTTAAATCCGGGGGCTTAAAAACGAGTCCAAATGAAATTCACTGTACATAACATCTATTTTTCAAAGTCCGAAAGAAAAGAAATGTTGTTCAATTCGAAAGCGTCAACAAAAATATTATTTTTATTGATTTTCATTGAGCCGATTTTTAACGGTAATTTCTCGAAAATTTTACCATTTTGAACAAATATAAATATTTACTGGCATCAATTTCCTCTAAAATAGGCGAGTAGGAGAAAGGGGCCAAAATGAAATCACAATAAGATCCCAAACAAACTTTGACTAAAATACCGGGTATGAAACAAATCATTACTAAAGACTTTTCTCCTTTTTATATATTGAAATAAGGACAAAAGTACTATAAGAATTTTATTTTATTTTATTTTTTTCAATTATTACAAGTAATCATAGGACTTATTTTCCAAAAATGTACTGCTGAAAGAGGACTAATGTACCAAAAAACTTCAAAATCCGTTCTGTTCGATCAGCACCTTTTTGGTACATGAATTCTACCAACACTTGTGAAAATTTGGAAATCAAATAGAATGGATTCTTTCTAGTACTTCTTAACGAAAATTCTTATCAACGTGACGCATATTAAAAAATTTCAACAAAAAATAGTACTTTAGTACTGTTAGGGGGGGGGGGG
>JAUMHM010000050.1:9892765-9903461 GCA_032362435.1 Melikaiella ostensackeni | reverse complement strand
AGACATTTCAAATTAAATGTCAGATACCAATGTTTTATCAACAATTGTCGAAATTCAATTTATTGAGGGTTAAAGCATTAGCCGACACCGTGAATAACATCCTTAAATTATCAAAAATGATTTCAATTCGATTTTTCGATCGATTTTTTTTAATTGGTTAAAATATGCAAGATAAACATTTAGTGAGGGTGTAATTTCATAGATTTCAGAAATCGGAACAATTTTGAACTATGAATTACTATTCATATCTTGCATCGTTTTCGAAAAAATGAGATTTTTTATTGTTAAAAATGATGTTTCTACAATTTTAGAAATAAAAACCAATTTTCTTTCACATTGAAGCAGAGGAGCCTTATTCATCTTATGAAACATGTTGTTTATGTCGTTATTGAACTAGAGTCAAATGTTTTTGATAATAAAAAGTGGACGTGCAAGCACTTTTGGCTTGAATTTAATCGAAGCTAGCCATGAATTCCATCTGTATAAAGAAACATGTTTTTGATACAAAAAGATATTTTTCTAAGTGTAGTTGTAACATTATGATTCTTGACGAAATCGAACCAAAGCGAAACGAAGCAAAGTTAATTTTCGTTTTGTTCTGTTGGACGAAACATTCCTTGATTTCGAAAAATAAAAAATACTGTTTACAGAACGAAAAAGATACAAGCGTCCTAATCTACGACCCAAAACAGATTTGTGTGTAAACATGTTCGATAAACGTCAAATTAAACCAAAATCTTACACAATTCCAAGAATTCAAAAAATTTCAAAGATTTCAAAGATTTCAAACGAACGTTCACTTGAACTAAAATCTTACATAAATCAAAGAGTTCACAAAAATGTCAAAGATTTCAGAAAGATTTCAAGGATTTCAAAGATTTTACAAAGATTTAAAGAAGTCTTTTGTCATTTCAAAAGATTTCAGAAGATCACAGAATAATTCAAAGATTTCAAAGAAATGTTAACTTCAACTAAAATCTTACATAAATCAAAGAGTTCACAAAAATGTCAAAAATTTCAGAAAGATTTCAAGGATTTCAAGGATTTCAAAGATTTTACAAAGATTTAAAGAAGTCTTTTGTGATTTCAAAAGATTTCAGAAGATCGCGGAATACTTCAAAGACTTCAAACAAACGTTAACTCAAACTGAAATCTAACATAAATCAAAGAATTCACACTAATTTCAAAGACTTCATAAGGATTTCAAAGATTTTAAATGATTCACGAGAATTTTAAGAAATCTGCAGCGATTTCAAGAGATTTCATAAAGATGTCAAAAGATTGCAAAAAACTTCAAAGATTTCAAACAAATGTTAACTTAAACTGAAATCTTATATGAATCAAAGATTTTACTTAAATGTTAAAGATTTCAGAAAGATTTCACAGATTTCAAATATTTTTCAAAGATTTCAAAAAATCTTTTGCGATTTGGAAGGATTTCACAAAGATTTCAAAGTATGTTTCATTATTACGCAAGAAGGGAAGCTGAAGCGATGAGAGGGAAATGAGTGAATATACATCGGGAGAAGCGTAGCTAAGCTGGAGCGATGAGAGGGAGAGAGAAGTGGAAAGAAACAAGCGTCCGGTCTCTCTCCCTCTCATCGCACACAGTTTGTCTATTTCTAACACTTCTTCGTCACCCACCCAAAGCATTTAACGCTCTGGCTCAGGCCTATATCTGGCTCAGGCTCCATATCGAGGTCTAAGATGTTTACACATCAAAAAATAAGACATCACAAATATTCATATGAGATAAAGAAATAAATAATATAAGAATTTGAAATGATAGTGAATAGACTTAAGTTCCCATATATCACCTAAATTAAATTATGTTCAAAAAAATAATTCCTATTATGTGACGTTGCAGCACGACCATGGTCACCATGAGCCAGGCATGCCTTTCGACTTCAATTACGCCGTGAAGGAAGACGCTTTCGGCAACGATTATTCGCATAATGCTATCAGCGACGGAGACGTCACACGTGGAGAATATCGAGTTCAGTTACCGGATGGTCGTTTGCAAATAGTTCGTTATACCGCAGACTGGAAACACGGATTTTCAGCTCAGGTGTCTTATGAAGGAACACCACGATTTGACGTACCACGCCCTGGTGGAAACTTCCAAGGATATTAGGATTTTTCGCAATCAGCGAGCACTCCAAGGGTACTCGAAACTTTACTCGTACAGCGCACTTTGAATATAAAAGAAAAAACTTTAGATTGTGCTTCGGCAATGTATTTTCCCTCAGTTCCTTTCGAAAATGTATCAATCATTATCCAGGAAACGTTCGTCCTTTGACGAAATTTTCTACAGTCTGGAGAAAATCCTAACGACCAGGAAAACGAATTTAAAAAAGAGATACTTTTTACAAACGGAACATATAGCTGGATACACTGAGAAAAAAATAATGAATGCAATTTTTCGTGTGCGGAAAGTTACAATTATTTAAGAAAGATTCGTTAATCCTGTATCATTCGGCAAAATTATGATTGGCTCATCAAATACCATAAAGATGGATTGTAGTTTCTTTTTTTCCGAAGAAACCAATTAGGTTTTCTACTTATGCAAATTATATTGGAATTCAATGTTGATGCTACAGTCAGTGTCGGAAACCAGTCATTGTCGACAATTTCTAGTCAATGTCGACAATGGCTGGGCAATGTCCATCTCAGAAACTCAAATTCTGAAATTTCCAACATTGGCCTATTACCTAAAAAATATCCAATTGTAGAATTTTCTTGTAACAAACTTGTTCAACATTCAAGAATTGTTGTCAATTTGGCATCGGTAAGAAATTTGTAGTTGGTTCTGTAAACAATAATGGAGCGCATTGTCTAGAAAAGAATCCAACATTGAAAATTGGTCAAATTCTGAATATTTTGATAAGAATGGCTTACAAGATTGTCAAATTGCATCTGTTTTTGAATCAGGTTTAAGGGAATTTAACAAGAAAACTATGGAGTTCAATGAGCTAAGCATTGCCATTCCCGAAAAGTAATAGTTTTCAGAGAATCGAAATTAGCCATGTAAATAGTTTATTGCCGTCAGTTAGGCTCATTGCTCTCAACTCTGAAGAATTGAAGCAATGTTACAATGACCAGCCAATGTTGGAAATTTCAGAATTTTAATTTCTGGGATAGACGTTGTCGACAATGACCAATGCCAGCGGGTACTTTCGATATTGACTAGGCATTGTCGACAGTAACTGATTTCCGAAATTGACTGTCACATATACAAAATGAAAAAAACAATAGACTTAGCCAATTAAAATTTTTCCAAGCATTGAAATCAATCGGAATTATGTCAATATTATTGTAATTTATTACAACGTTTACTGTACAATATTTAACTGTTTGAATTGTACTTTATACGCATCGCGTGCTCACATTAGTGCTGAACAATTACGACTCAGGTAGTTTATAAAAAAAGGTTTTAGAAAAACTTCATAGCGAACGTCAAAAATCGAGTGATCTTTAAACTTTGTCTATACTCTCATAGTAATTTTCTTCTATATTTCATTTTTTTTCTTCGAAATTATAAAATTGAACCTCTATGTATATATGCCTTACTCGTCTATCATGTTTTTTTACTTGTGTTATTTTTTCTAACACTTTTGATAAATTTTTTTACTTGAACTAACTTTCATATTTATAGATTGTGCAAATAAAATTAATGACAAATGTTCGATTTCGTTACTTTTCTTGCTTTCTACTAGCATAAAATATTCCAAGGAAACTGGTCTTTTGTAGTTTCAACCTTGAAAATAAGTAGTGATAGAATAGTCGTAAAAACAATAGTCTTAGGAATTATAAGGAAATTTTTATATTGTATATTAATATATTTTTAATATATGTTTAAGTTTAATATATTCATACAAATACAGATTTATACTGGAACGTAAATATCATAATTTAATATTGAAAAATTACTCCATTATCGAGACCCATATTTAAAAAATATAGATTACTTATAAAAACCTCTTATCCACTAGTGAAACATTTTTATAAAAACGAAGAAAAAGTCTGCTTATTTTACAGGGCTCATGTATTCTAATTGATACAATTTTCCGTGGAATTTACAGATATGTCATTAACATTAGAGATTTACGACTATTTTCTGTAAAATTGATTAAACTTTTGTTTAGAGTTAAAATCTTCAAAAAGTGAACTTCAGAGGAACGTCTGTAGATCCAACAATAAATACTCACGAAATGTGTAAAAATACTGAAAATTCTAGAAGATCTAAAGAAAATTTTTCCCATAAGAAAGTTGTATTGTACCAGCTGGAAATTCTGGAAATTTAGTATACTCTCTGTTTACGAATACGAGCCACTCAACTGAATATTTCATATCAAAATTACTTTGAGAATAATTGATTATTATGCACATAGAGTTCGATATTCTTGATTAAATATTGCCGTCTGCTTGAAAACAGATCAAATTGGCTCACTTCAACTCAAATGTAGGAACAAATTCCATTTCGGATTTATAAAAACATTATAATGTAAGATAAACAAGTAACCTTATTATAAATTATTCAGGAGGATTCGTGGTTAGTAGATAACATTTTTTACGCTGGAAATAAAATTCCTGGCGCAAAACTCATCTTGTGCATTCATATAAGCCAGCGGTATTTATTTGAAATTTCTATGCGAGCTTTGAATCATTAATGTTCCCTACGGAAAAGTTTTCTATTCAAAGCTTGATTCTTTCATGCATCATTGATGCTTTCAGTGCAATCACTTTTTAAGTCAGTTAAAGAAATGCATAGCTCAATTGATGAATGGATGGTGCAATAGATCATAAAAAAGCGTAGAACGTTCTACAAGCAATGAATTAATTATTTTTATTGATGTTAGAAAATGTTATCTACGGGAGAGTGAACAATGTGGATTTTTGAATTATTATGGATTTCATATTGTCAGATACTAAAAAGCTTTTTTGAATCCGTAAAAGGTTAAAGATTGTTAAGTATAGAACATACTCTTCCAAATTAAAAAAAAAACATGAATTAAAATCCTGATATTGTATACTTCGAGAAGAAGCATACACTTTTGATTTATTACAAGATTCAAAACAGGATGAGTTTTATAATGTTAATCTTAAATTTTGTGTAAGTTCAGTTAGTAAAGTTCAAATATATATATATGTATTTTTTTGAAGTACAGAACAGGAAACATTTGAGAATCTTTTCATTCGCAAAACCTAAACAATTCACAGCTCTCAGGATGTTTTACAACTCTGAACACGTACAAGATTCGAAAGAAAAAACTATAAATCATACACGAAACAATGCAATTGTTCTCTGCTGCATATTACTTCTGTTTTTTACTCGCAGCTTCAACTCATTATCTATCATTTCCCATATGATTTATTCACGCTCGTTGAAAATCATCGAGGATTCCATCAGGTATTCAAAATTGTTTCCGCCACAAACTGGAAGATTTTTCTATACCTGAACAAAATAATAAATAACATTCTACAATGTTACAATTTACATTACATCAAGTTTTTGAGTATTTATTTGAGAAAGAAATTTGAATTATAAGGAGACTATATTGTTTTATTGCATCTTCATATTAACTTCGAGTCACAATTTCTCGATTTGCAGATATCATTACACCATCCTTTGCATTAGAAAGGTTGAAATTTTCCGTTTTAGCACACCCTCCTCTGCTATAAAAGAGAATAAATGCTTTCCTTCGTATAACATTATATGTTTCAAATTATGAGTTTCACATCGTTGGGATCAACTATTTTTTCTCTAAGAAAATTACATCAATCATTCTAATCTGAACTGTTTAACGAAAATCAAGGCGGAGGAGGTTAAGAGCTAAAACTTATCACGACTTTTACATTTTTCATGTTGATATTCTAACATCAACCGTGAGAAACGAGATCTGATACTTCTCTCAAAGAAAGGAAAAATCATCAAGGCGATATCATTTTTCAGTTTTAGTTAAATAATATTATTTATGTATCATTATTTCCTTTTCTTGAATCATAGAGCAGAAATCTAGTTCAACAGTTAAGATATTACAAATATATTTCGAATCGGAAATCTGTATACAAAAATTTTTAAATTAGGAAATGGCTATTACAGATGGTACCTGATTGATTATTATACAATTGGTAGAATAATCCTTTAATTTATGATAATTTCGCATATTTCGAATTTAATTTAGGGACCAGTGATTCATTTGTCCTGAATTATATTATCTACTTCAACAATTCAGCACAAAAATCATAAGCTATTTTATTATTCTTGTCATACCATCAATTCGTTAGGTTCTAGCCTCATTATACAATCCGGGATCAATGAATTTATCTGGTAAGGGTAAGTAAGGAATGTATAGGAGAAGGGATAGATTTTAGATCCATCTGGAAGTCGCGTGCTGTCTATTCGAAAGACACACTCGTCCCACAACACCGTTCCGACACGGGTCGCTGATCAATCTCTCTAGCAATCACACCAGGTTAAGAGCTTCACAAGGCCATCGTACGTTACAATTTACGCATAAGCACTTTAACTGAGTAGTAAGTCCATAGGAAGATTCATATTCATTATTTTCTTATAATTATATCTTCTTTTTCTTCCTCTCCTTCTCCTCCATCTTATCTACCTCCTCCTTCTCCCCCTCCTCTTCTTCTTCTCCTCTTCAGGTAACTAATAAGAACACATGCAAGTGTTGAGATCGTTAAATGATTATTTGGCACTTTAGAATATTAATTGACACAAGTGATGCAAAATTGCAGATTGTAAGTGAGGAAGGAGGGACCGTGAAGAAAAGTGTCTATTTATACGCCCTCCTCCGCCAATTGCCCAATTTCAGTCGACCTTTATAAACGACTAGGAGGCAACAGTTATCGCGGTTGCGTTGCAACGATTCAATCCCATCGTATCGGAACAATGGACTACCTTGAAGACGCGGCCATAGAAGAGAGGATGTGGCGGAGGCTGCACAAAAGTAAAGGCAAAAGTGTTGGTCGACACGTGAACTAATCTCAGTAGAACTCACTTTCACTGCTCCGTGGGAAGATCGAATCCTCGTCCATTACAGGGGTTTTCATTCCAAGATGTGACGGTCATTTTCTTAGTCACTTCACTGCTACTGCGTTACACATAGTATCTATATAGCTTACGCTTCACTTACTATGTATCAAACCGCAACCGGTACAAATTGAAAAGGTGTAAAAGATGAGCGATTTCGCAATGCGTACCATCAATTGCGATAGTCGAGAAGAAGCGCTTTCGTTTCAGATCTTTCCTTTCTGGTCAGAACATTCATCATGCATTCCTCCTAGTTTCTTATCCATTTTTAGCCAGTGGTGTATGTGTGGAAAAAAGCGCCAACGGCAAATATTGAAATTGCGCCCCATTGCTAAACACCTAACAATAATTTTCTTACTTACTTATTTCGTTTTGAATGATAATATATACCAACAAATTCATGGTACAGCTCCTCTTTTATTATACATATGTTGACGACACGATCTTATGTGTCAAAAAGGATCATATTCAGTTAATTATTGACACTTTCAACTCTTATAATAATAATTTGCAGTTTACCTTTGAACTTGAAGAAAATAATAGTATTAATTTTCAAGACATTTCTCTTATAAGAGAAAAGAATAACATCATTACTAACTGGTATCAAATGCCATCTTTATCAGACAGAACGATTAACTATTTCTTAGGTCATCCAACCCAAGTGAAAAAGAACATTGTATTCAAACTTGTTGATAGGACAATGATGTTATTGCACAGAAAATTTTATGCCAAAAATTAAAAAATTATTACCCAACTATTATTGAATAATAATTACCCGATAAGTTTTATTTAGCAACAAATTGAAATTCGAAAACTAAAATTTGAATATTGTTCTAGCCAAAACAACTCTGCGCGAAAACAACTAGTGGCCCGTCAACCAAAAGTTAGTTTGCCATTCGTGAAAAAATTCTTTGATAAAACTTCCTCACTTTTTCAAAAAGTTTAACGTAGCTACAATTCCATCGATAAAACCTTCCTCGTCATCTGTAATCAGACTAAGTAGAGATAAGACAAAAAATTGGAAGGAAAAAAACGTTGTTTACAAGATTCCTTGTAAAAGCTGCTCTGCCTCTTACGTGAGTGAAACCAAAAGAATGTTAGTAACGCGTATAAATGAACATAAAAAGAACAAGAAAAACGAATTTGTTATTAATGTTCATCGTAGCACACATAACCATGAATTTGATTGGGTAAATACTAAAATACTTGATTTTGAGTACAACTGGAAGAAACGCCTGATTTCCGAAATGATATATATTAAGAGCAATAACAATAGTATCAACAAACAAGAGGTTATTTACACTTTAAATCACATGTACAATCCAGTAATACTTCATTTAAAACCATAATTCCTCCTTACGTAATTTTATATTCGCACGTGATAAGAGATCAGCGCCCGAAAGTACATGTTGCTTAATATAAATACCCCCCCCCCCCTGCGGTCTAATGATCACCAGATATCGTCCTTATCTCACAGACGACGTGTAAACATGAATTTTATTTTCTGACTAGTTGAATTTTATCAACTTCATCTCATTTTACTGGAAATGTGAATTTTTTAATTTATGCTTACGAGGCAATTTGCCTTCGATTTTTCAAATTATTAAAAAAAAAATGTTTGTACTTGTTTTATATCTTGGTGTTTTTGATCAGAATGTCGAGCTTGAAGAGGTCAGCAAATCAGGCTGACAAAACGTCGCAAAATAATTGTGAATTTTATTCATTATTAATCCTAGTGATCAATCAAGAAAAATTTCTTCAAACTAAATATGGAGGGTGATACATATTTCTATACCAATAATTTTGTTCTGTACCATACCCTAGATACGCCTCTGTTTTTAGCTCTACTGCAGCAAGCAGAAAAGCATAGTGGGAATAAGAAAAGTTCTGAAATTATAGGATAAAAGATTATAATATGAAAAAATAATCAAAGGAAAAAAAGAGGGAGGAAAAGGTAAGGGTCAACCAAAACCAACTACAGGTATGAATAATGTTATCTATTGAATTAAATTCAATTACTCTCTTAAAATAAAAACAAAGAAATGAATATCAAATATTCGTTGTGCTCTTTTTCTATTCTTGCTTTTCTATTCGTGAAATTCAATTTGCACATAGCAAACGTATGATAAAAAACAAGGGTCAATTTATCCAATCAATAAGCCTATCAAAAACTTTGTTATACCTCTATGAGGAAGACAAAATTCGCTTCGAAACATGTTGGTTCCCTAGTAGTATGAAAAGACGGAGAAACAATAAGGGAAGAGTGAGAGGTTGGTTTTGGCTGACTTTTCCCTCTTTTTTTCTTTTGTTGTATATTTATTGTGCATTTGTCTCTAATGAGCCGAAAAAGAGGTAGTTGAAAGTGTATTTTTGACTTGTGAGCCTTTTTGTGTTCTGTTCTCGGTTCATGAAAAAGTTCATAAAAAAGTAAATTTCATTCCGATCTCAATAGAAATTTCATAATAGACACTAAACTCAAGATTTATTCTGAGGGGTTAGCCACTGTTGTAATCTGGTATACAACTCTTCAATGAAATCCCATATAACCTTATGTAATGTCTATAATCTTAATAATCTCGTGTGATCTCTAGTGATCTTGTGTCATCTTTTGTGATCCCTTGTAATCTTTTTATATCTATGTAATCCTTTGTAATCCTTGAAATATTGTGTCATTCCATTTAATCTCTTGCAATCTTTCCGTATATTAATAGAAGAAATTTTGTTAACTGTTCAAATCCGTATTAAAAAGTAGCTCAAACGTTTTTCTGGCTTCCCAAAAGCCAATAAAAATAAAAGTGTTTAAAACAAAAATGTAACTCAGTTGACTATGGTACCTTTATTTATTTAAAAATATGTTAAAAAAGTGGAAAACTTCATTCCAAAAACTTTGTGACTTTGACACGTTTTCTCAAAACATTATGTTTTCAACAAAACAACGTGTTTCCAACATAACATCGTGTTTTCAATAAAACATCATGTTTTTACCCACGCGGGAAAAATTAGCATAGTGGACAAACTTATGCATTACTTCCATTTTTTCCATACATTATTTGGATAAAGAAATGAAAATTATACATAATTTTTTCCACTACGCATAACTTTTCTATCTGGGCACCAAAACATCGTATTTTCAGCAAAACGTGTTTTCTACAAAACATCGTCTTTTCAACAAAACATTGTGTTTTCAATTAAAAAAATCGTGTTTTCACAAGACATCGTGTTTTCAACAAAAAAATCGTGTGGTCATGAAATTCTATAATATAAATAATTATAGTCGATTTTCATTCCCTGAAGTATTCTGAAAAGAGAAAAGTATTATAAGTCAGGATAGTAACATATTTTCACGTCTAAATTACACTGCATGTTAAATCAAGGGAAAACTTCATAGTCCTTCGGATGCGGGTTAGCATCAACCGATCTTATGTAATCATATGTAATCCCGCAATCCTGTAATCTTGTAATCTAGTGTACACAAGAAATCGAAGTGGTTAACCCCTCGGTCTGTTGCAATCTGCTGGGTTGCTTTTGAAAACAATTAAGATTTCTTTCAATTGAGCCATAAATGTTTTACTTAATTTACCGGAAGATGTATTTTTTGTTGAAATATTGTTCGAAGAATGTTTATGAAATTAGCAGCTTTCAGAA